>JANDJT010000154.1:540102-569011 GCA_024331685.1 Stegophilus panzeri | reverse complement strand
CCATCCCCTCTCCTCCCATCTCCTCTCCTCCTCTCCTCTCTTCTCCTCTCCTCTCTTCTCCTCTCCTCTCTTCTCCTCCCCTCTCCTCTCCTCCCATCCCCTCTCCTCCCATCTCCTCTCCTCCTCTCCTCTCTTCTCCTCTCCTCTCTTCTCCTCTCCTCCCATCTCATCTCTTCTCTTCTTCTCTCTTCTCCTCTCCTCTCTTCCCCTCTCCTCTCGTCCCCTGCTGGGCGTGTTGCTCAGGATGAGCGCTCCTACCACAGGAATCTTCTTCTTGTACCGTGTTCACATTTTCTCAGCATGGACCTGTACAGCGCTTTGAATAATGTATACTGAGTTTAGTAGCAAAACAAGACCACCATACTGTGTGTGTGTGTGTGTGTGTGTGTGTGTGTGTGTGTGTGTAGATTGATATCATTTCAAATCCAGAGTGATGTTTCACATGAGAGCGCCTTTAAGGAAAGTTTTTTTTTTGCTCTTGCATGAGTAGCTTTCTAAGGGAGAAGGTTTTTATTTCCAGTCAAGTGGATTCTCAGTGTAGTGTAGTGTAGTAAGGGGTACTTCATCAGTTTTCCGGCACTCTCTAACACCGTGAGTGTCATTAAAGTGCCCTTGCTTTTATCACCCCAGTGGTTGGGGTGAGTGGGCGTGGATTTAGCTTGGTACGATGGCGCTGGTGCTCACCACTGAAGGACGAGGAGAAGCAGGATAAACACGGCCTGGACATAACACGAGGCTCAGCAGACACGGACACGTAGAAAACGGGATCCCCGGTCCGATAGAACATTCGCTGGAAACACAATCCCACCCCGATCCGTTTCGCTGTGAAACACAGTGGTGGTAGCAGCGTCATGCCGAGTTCACCCTTCACCTCTCTGACTGATCGCCGCTATCCCCAAGCACTTCCACTTTGATGCAGCGTGTGGAAAAGTTCAACGGGGGTTAAATCCCAGCTGACATCATCCTCCCACTTAATGCAAGTCTATCTATAATATATATCACTACAGATTCACTTAACAGATCTTGATGTGTAAATGGAGGCCAGTGGAGTTAAATAATTCACCAAACCAGACACTTAAAACATGACGCACAATGCAATAAGTGTAGCCGAGCGGATCGTTCATGCTGTATATAAGGATACTGAAGATTAATAAAGGAAAAAATATTACACTAAACATTCATTATGGGAAAAAAAACAACAAAACAATTACGATTTTGTCAAACTATACGAATCCAGAAGAATAAAAATTGTTGTAAGAATAACACAGAACTGTAAGGTGTTGAACTTTTGTTACAACTGGAACGAGATACATTTGCGCAAGTTACACATCCTCTGAGCCGACTTACGCACACTTAAGTTAACTTTCCAGGCTTCCCTATTCAGAAATCCTAACGTGTCAGTAGGTGATTTTTCTCACACGTTCATTGACAAAATAATAGGAACGACCGTTCCTAATAATTTCTCCTGTACAGACAGAGCGCTCACCTGCTACACTCGTAACTGTATTAACAAATCATTCCGTGTGCGCAATTTCAAACGATTCGATCCTCACGCCCTGTACACACGTGTGCGGATCTCAACTCTGAACACGGCCTAAGGTTTGTAAACGGGGTGTAGAGATATAGTTCTATTTCGATATTGTTGTTGTTGGACAAAATGTTCATTTTTTAAAAAATTTCCCTTTTTTAAAATAAAATGTTTAATAAAAAAAAAAAGGACTATTTATAAATAGGCGTGCACTCAGAAGTTCTGACTCTACTGTATCTCTAAATAAAATCAAATGAATCAATAACACACTTGTGACCATTAGATAGCAAATAATAATAATTATTAAAAATAATAATAATATTCTTTACACTAGTTTTACTTTAAAGCCTTTGTTTACAGTTTCTCAAATAAGATTCATAAAAGCGTCCGTTAAAAAAGAAAACCGGTTATGAACATTTTACAGTGTGCGTGTGCGGTATTTATTAACATATTCGTATTTATTAACGTAGAAAAAAAGTGCGAGAGAGTGAATGAGAAAGGAAAATTCGAAAGACCACAAATCTTGACCAAAGCGCTGTACAAGAACATCCAAACAACAATGAAATAAAATCCCTTATTAAACTAGATCGTTAAAAAAAAGAAAGTCTCGCGTGTAAACGCTAAACGAATTGAAAGTGTAACGCTTTATTAAATCGTAAATAGTTAACATTGAATTTGAGATTGCTGCGGTGCGAAAGGAATAAAATATGTAAATATTGTCATTCTGTTCATAAAGCACGAACACAATGCTAACAATAGTTTCGCTAACAACTAACAGCTGTATTCTTATATAAAGTGTGTATTTGGTATATACACATCATGCATTAGCTGTGTACTGAAAGTGAAGGTGGACGATTTGACACGTGTTCAGTATTAAATATTGTCTGATTAACGGCGTCGGTGGCCGCGTCTGCTCGATGAAGCGGCGATCGAGCTCGACGCACCTGTTCATTTTACAGAGCCAATTAGAGCCAGTCGCGCTGCTCTTCTGACCGTGATCCGTATCGCTGGATCCTTTGCTCGGTGCTCGGGGACGTACGCACTTCGGTGGCTTCCGGGCTGCCCGAGGCGTTCTCTCAAGAGTGCTAGATTCTGGGAGGGTTCTGCTTTCTGACAATACCCGCTGTAAGACCTCGTGTCTGAATAACACGCGAACAGCAATATGTGTAGCGAGGTATGACATCGCACCGGGATGCTGACGCGGCACGAAGTCGTTACTCTAATCCCATTTAAGCTGGGATTTATTTCGTTCCCGCTTAAAGTGTTCCACCTTTTCGTCACAAATTAAAAGTGAGGTTAATAGCGATCGTTACGTACTGTAACAGATACTCGAGTAAGAACGTTCTTTTTCCGAGCGTCTGACGACTTCGCCGTGCCGCTCGTAGGACCCCGCCAGTCGTGGATCTGAAGCGACGAAGCGACGGATTCGAAACAACAGGAAGTTGTGCATGCGACTGTGGAAATTGTTTGTGTTTCGGTTTCACTTTTAGTCTTCGTTCGTTTCGCTTCCAGGTTACAGAGCTACACAAAAACGTCGAGGGGGTGAATACTAATGCACGGCACAGGCAGTTAAACACATTAAACACTGTCCTCGTTTTGTTTTTAAATCATTGTAGAAAGGTGGTCTACAGCTTTTAATACCCTTGTACGCTACACACACATACACACACACACACACAACTCAACATTATAGGTGTGTGTACTAGTTTTAAATGTGTCGTCCCTACAAATGTCTCCATAAGAATAGGAATGTCCGAGCGTTTTTACAAACTGTGTGTGTGTAAGCTAACAAAACAGTCCATCTGTCACGACAATGTGTTCGTTCATAAATTAGTTCTATTCGAGACTCCTTGATAGACACACACACACACGCACACACACACACACACACTGTCTCTGTCTCTAAGGCAAGGTAATTAAGTGGAAGTACTTTGAGAGAAAAGTTACGTCTTGATTCCCCTGTCCTGTGCTTAATGACCAGATCGGGTGATAGCGCAGCGTCCATATTGAACTGTAATGATTTTTAATAAAGCCACATGCGAGTGTAGACTTTATTCTCTGTGGAGCAATTAGGCACAGAGTTGGATTCTCGAGTTGAAAAGAAAGAGTTTTACTCCGGTAAATGTCTGCTATAGCGACGGAGAGACGGTGAAATACCCGGAGTCGTTACGATACGGTAGCTACGGAGGCGGAGAGGAAGTGCGGCTCTCGTTATTTACGTAATTCCTAAATAATTCGTGCATTACGTAAAGAACTCGACGGCTCAGCTAGTCCGTTATAGGAAAATAATCACTCCCCCCCGGCGTGGTGCGATGAAGCGGCGTTACTCTCACCTCCCCGAAGTGGATTATTTTTCAATAACACGACGTCCTGAATGGGTTTCATTCCAAACGTTTAAAATATATATATATATATTTTTTATTATTAAAGAACGACACTTTTTATCCCTTCATTCCTTACTTTTATAGCTCCCTCACTTGCCTCTCTCTTCTCTTCTTCTCTTCTCTTCCCTGTTCTCTATTCTCTTCTCTTCTCGCTGTTATAGAAAACTAATCCACGCCTTTTGACCAATCGGAACGCAGAACTCGACGGCAGACGTGGTGTAAGATTAGCGTTAAAACTAATACTAGCGAGTAAACGGAAACTACTCTACAAAAGTATAGTGTTACGAAACTCAGCTGGAAATGATGTATTAGAGGTTTTATTTTAAAAATGAAAACAAAACATCAGAAGATTAAATAAATCTCAAAGATACCTATTTTACGTGAAGTAGTGTCAACAAGCTAATTTTAGCGTAGCCCAACTAACTTTAGCTAATTTAGCTAATTAGGTTTACCTGGGAATCCTGGACGTTTCACCTTTGGCTGAATTGAATAATATTTCAATAATAATTTTTGTATTTAGGATTGAGATTTGTTTACAAATCGCAAAACTGTAAACCCGTAATGTCAAACCGTGTGTTTATTTGATAAGAACGACGTACCCAGCGTCCACCGCCGCATCTTTTTCAACCTGCAGCGCGTGCAAGATTTTAGGAATGTACCTGAGAGAGAGCAATAACAGAAACGCACAGTTTGCTTCGACTCGACAGGACGAGACGGATGAAGCTATCCTTCTCTCCCGCAGACAGCACACACAGCTGTACTCTCATCGACCGCTCACTCTGAAGGGTTCGGGCTTTACTGAGAATAAAACTCAGCAAGTTTTTCTGATGTCTGTATTGTTCATCAACCGGCGTTAAACGTTCATCAATCCCCGTCAGTAAATATCGGCCTGATCTCTTAATCCCACTGCTCCTCCATCTTTACTGTATTTGCTAATGAAGTTTCAAACACATGTCCTTCTCGGACAAATTAAACGCTAAAATATCAAAGCACTGATTGTTGGACCTCTTTATTGTCGCTGCTATAAGTGAGGAGCAGAGAGTGCAGTTCAAGACCTGCATGTCCTGAAGTGTTTTATTCTCCTTATACCTCTTAACCTCTGTGTAAACATCAAGCTACAACAACAACAAATAAATAAATAAAAATCACAGCCAGCATAACATAATATGAAGTATGCTAGCTAATAACGTGGTGGGCGGGGCCAGGGAATAACTAGCTAACGACTATGGTTACTAGCTAATAACGTGATAGGCCAGGGAACAACTCGTTTCTGTGGTTACTAGCTAATAACGCGATGAGTTTCGGTCTACTGGGAAAATGTTTTGCTTTACGCTGTGCTTTCTTAACAGAAAAATAACGTTTTTCACTCTGGAACAATTTCTAATTACGTTCAGTGGTTCAAGGTTCTTTATTTGTCACGTACATTTTAACATACATGTGACGTAATGTAGTGAAAGGGTTTGTTTTTTTTAGTTACTCGTCCCACAGACCAACAGCAACTAAGGATATACACACATCAATATAAATCATAAAATGTCTTACATTACGAACACAAAAAAACACGCTGCTCCGCAATATCCGACAGCAGCTCCCAGTGCGGTCCTGTCAGTGCTGAGGTCTACATTTCCTGCAGTCCGTCATTAATGTGCCAGGTTTTTTATTTTATTATATCCTCTTTGCTATGTGAGAGGTGCTCCTGGCCATGCAGTTTCCCCCTTTCGAGTTGCTCCTTAGGCCTCAGGGCCAGTTAGACATCGCAAAGGCTTGAGATGCTTCGTTTCTCTCAGTCACTGGCGCATCAGCGAACGAATCAGGACCGTGTGCTTGTGAGGAAGTTTGCAATTTGAGCAAGGTTGGAAAATACTTACTGAGAAATCAGACTTTTTATAGTTTACTTGAGTGTTATTGAAATTGAAAAGAGAGAGAAAAAAAACGTTCGACTCCTTACGTTTCTATTTTGACCTTCAAACTTCAGTAAGATTTTTATCCGTTGAGTTACTGATGAATGAAGTTAACTTTAGATTTGGTAAATCAACTAGTTATGTTCTATAATTCACCTAGTTACAGTTTGTAAATTTAATTAGCTTGCTACTAAGGTTTCTTAAACTAGCTTGCTAATGTAGATTAGCTTGCCACTTACGTTTGCTGAACTAGCTTGTGAAATTAGCTAGGTAGTTATTTTTTGTAAAATAGCTTGTTTAATTAGCTAGCTAGTTAATTTTTTTTTAATGAATTTGTTAAATTAGCTAGCTAGTAGCTAGTTTTGTAAATTAGCTCATTAAATTAGCTATGCGGTTAAAGTTTTGTTTTCGCTGCTGAGCTTTAGCATTCGTTTCAAAAGCACTATAAGGAAAACATTAAGCGAAATAAATTCTACACAAATGTAGAATTTACCCCAACATTTAACTAACCAGCAAGCCAAGTTCTAGGATTGTTTGAGTCGGCATAATATAATGTTTACCTTACGACAGATTACTTAGCGTGCTAGCGAGTCGTGCAGCGTCAGGAATGATGCACGTGTGGTCAGCTCTTTTCGTCAGTTACAAATATTGACCTTTTTTACTCGCGAATACTTGAGAATGCTTGAGAAGGAAATGCTTTAGAAGGAAATACTTTCTGACTTTCGCTCAAATACAATCTTTGGCTCCATATTTCTACTGTTCCTTCCCGCTTGTTAGCTACATTAGCTTTGTAGCACCGGCGCAAATAAGAGGCGAACGTCAGGCACCTGAGAAGGCGCAGGAAGAAACCACACGTAGAAATGAAATTCGACACCTCGGCTACACCTGAGTCCTGCGAGAAGCATGTTTACGGGTAGGGGGTAGGGCACGGAACGTCCTAAACGCTTAACAGAAATGCCACTCCCGCTACGATGCAGCAGCAGTACGGTACGGTCGGTCGTTTAGCTTCCTGACATGTTTTAAAGCCTAATGCATGTCATGGATCTTGTCCTCTGCTGGCATCGCTGTGGGCAAACGAGCAGGAGAACTGTTCATCAGGGACGCGACTAAACGAAAGCAGGACGATGGAGAACGAGGTCGTTTAGAGTAACGCTAGTCGTTTCGTTTCAACACTGCCATCGTGTTTGGTCACAGATTGACACGACGCAGTTTAATTCGCTGTTTAATTCAGCTTTGAAAAACTGTTCAGTCAATGTCTGGTCACCTGTATGTAATACTGGACTAAACTGTTCCTCTGTATGTTTTTTTATTTTATTTTAAATCTCCTGCAGGAAGCACCGAACATGGCGTCTTACTCTGACGACGTAACTCTGCACGATCTCTCGTCTGGAACGTTTATCTCTAATGATGTTTCAGAGAACAGATTTGATTCTTTCGATTTGGATTTCAATGAGAAAACATTGCATTTTTCCATCCTTTTGTACACTCGCTCCTAACAACCGATACCACACGGATGCTTGACTGACTGCTGTGTTGCATAGCAACAGGCGAGAGAAAGACCCCTCCGTCCTCCGGGACCCCCCGCTATGGACGGCAAATGGTGCAGTTGGGAATAAAACCTGAACGTCTGCGATGCCAAGTATGGCTCATAACAGGTGTGCCCTTGGGAGGACGGAAGTACTGTACTTTGCATAATTATTGGCACCCCTCAATGATTATCTCAGGAACTCACTTTATAGGTTATTGAATATCAATATGCAGCAGATTTCCGATAATATAATTCGTTCACAAAGTACTTGTCTGGGGTAGAAACTGGAGTTTCATTAAAGTCTAAAAATCCACCAGATTATAAATTCCATGGCTCGTGTTTACGTAGTGTCGCCTCCGCTAAAGTCGTAGCTCAGTTTCATGTGGGCCATGTGTGTGTTTTCTTATTTCTCTGCTTTTTCAGGGCGTTTTTTTTCTTCCAGCGATGGCACTGTGTGTTTGTTCTGAATTGCAAATGATGATATATACAAGCTTAAGGCAACGGCAGAGCTGGAAAATGCGAAGTGTTCACGACCAGATGATAAGATGAGATAAAATAAGATGCTGCCCACAGCAAGTCTCCGAGTGGTTCAGTGCGCCAGTGGAAGACGTATAGACGTAATAACTAGAAAACTCGGAGAGAAAGGTCAGTTTTAAGTGAGAACTCAACAAGCAGTTTGAGAGAGGTGAGCTAAAAAAAAAAGTAAGAAGACAATACAGAAGACACATAAGTGATAAAAATTGTAGTAATAATAATTATACTAATAATTTGTATAACATTTTTCATACAATAAATAGCCCATAGTGCTTTACAGTGTGACGAGGACACAGTAAAGATTTCTGCGCTACACCACTATTGCAGCTGGTGATTTGTTTGGAGATGTGATCGTCACACTCCAGATGTTCTCAGGAAGGGGATCCACCATCCGAACAGGAAACACAAGGAATCACAGCGTAAACATGAAAAGCTCCAGGTGTAAACCCGGTTCTGGACCACACTCTGAGTGCAGAATTCCAGTTGAACCATCGATGCTGAAGGTGCGTTGTAGTGAGGAGTGTACAGTCACACCAATCAGAAATACAATCCGGAATACACGGTAAAAAATACATCATCCGTGACTGAGACGTGCTGAGATGCAGGGAAGCGGTGTCATGTATTTCATTCTGGTGTGTGTTCGGTTCGGTTCGGTTCTGCTCTTCTGCAACAAATTGAAGAACGGTTTTAGTAACAAACCACAGCAATGAAAAATAACTACCACCTGCAACCTCCATTTGCATTCGAATACGCTGAACGATTATATAATATTACATTATTGTTAAACTTTTTAAGTCATTTTTTGCGGTGTTTACTACCTTACTCATATCTCAAGTCCGTGACACTCTGCAGTACCTGAAAAGGAAAGCGCTGGCTGTGGTGTCTGATAGGAAAATAACTTTTGGATTTGTAGTCTTATAATCTCTACTGCTTATATGTTCTGGTTCTTTGAACAGAATTCCCAAGCATTTTATTTTAATGGCGAATCTTGCACCTACTTTAAGGGCTAGGTGTAAGTTTTAAGTTATAACTTTAGGCTACGCTGAAACTATGTCACTTGTTGCAATACTTAATTCTTTAGTTGCTTGTAAACTCGAGTGTAGTTGCCGAAGCCAGGCTACAAGTTCTAGAACTTGTGTAACATAACGAGAACTTACGTTCAGCTAGCACATGCGTAACTAGAGCTGAATTGTTTTAGATGCATGTCTGACGTGTATCAGCACAGCAGTCAGGAGTCCATGTTAAGCAGTGTTTCAGGCGTGTGTGACGCAGATGTGAGTAACAGGAACTACGGGCCGTCTCAGTGTTGTATTTGCAAGCTCGTGAGGGCCGAACGAAATGAGGCAGGAGGCTGTATGTCTTGAATTTGACACATGATTTATGCCTAATGATTTTGAACTGCCTGGAGTTTTTCGTTGTCTTATTAAACTATCATTTGTAATAGTTCCCCGTGTCCACCATCTTCTATTATATTGTTACTGACAGCAAGCCTGAGCCAGAAGTCGTCCCATTCCGCCCATTTCTACCTATTGATCGAACCGCTTCAGGCTTTTCAGACCCCACTTTCCTTTCCCACTGGGACAGAAGCCTGAAGTCCTCAAACAACAATCACAGAACTTGGCCTCGCTTCGTCAGAACCCTGAAGAAATGTCATGACGGTACAATGGGAAATACCATTTCGGACTCGCTGTTCATTAATCGCCGAGTCTCGGGCCGTACGCTTCTCTGCGGATAGCGGGCGGGTCGCATTTATCATGTGAGGGCTCTCAGGACGAACTCTGTCGCTGTTGGACCAGCATGACCTGGACGGAACATTTACCTTCGAGCCGTGTCAGGTCTTTAATCATCTGGTCAATGCGAGAGAGGTGATGTGCAGTGATAGAATTAGGAAGTGTATAAAATGGCTAAAGTGGTATTTTTGTAGTAGAGCAGATGATGGAGAGAGAAGCTTTAAATAATAATGGCTCGAGATTCAGGCAAAAAAAAAAGTTTTTTTTCTCACCAGCACAGCGGAGGTCTCTGGTGAGCATCGAGGCAGCCGACTCAAAATCCTATTTACTCTGTCCTGGGGGAATTCTGCTAACCAATTGCAGTCTGTCACTGCCTTCATGAATTCAGTGGAAGAGGAGAATGTCATGGACATCCCCTTGGAGATCAGTCTGCAAGCCCTTAATATCCAAGCAGTAAACAGATACCCCATTGGTTGAGGCAAAATGGAGTTTTTAACTCTAACCTTCAAGGTAACCTTTTACGTTTTATTTATTTAATAACCAAAGATCGCATTGTTTTAGGATAATCCCTGGTTGTGTGCAAACAATCCACAGTGCTTCAGGTTTAGAGGTACTTTACCGTATTGTGGACCCTGGGGGTGAGAATAAATGCATTACCTGAACAGTTCAGTTCCATGTTAAGGTTCTCTAGAGGGTTTCCAGAGGCAGATCTGGTTTTAATCCCTGCAGTCTATGGGGACATACTTTACAAAAATCAAACATCTTCCCTGCCTCCTCACCTTCCATAAACTGCCGGCCTAAACCTGAAACCTTCTTATAGAGGCACTGCACGTATGTCTACACGTCTGCAACACAGTCCGCGTTGTTCTCATGGTCGTCTGTGCACCTTATGCATATCCACTGAACAAAACCTACATCTACTAGGGGGCATGGTAGAGCTGAAACATCTCAGTCCATCACTGGAATATCTTCTACAGTCCATGTGGAGGAGGCTCTTTTATTGTCCTGAAACAGAGGTGGCGTCTCTACATCATGTAGATTATATGTTCAGGATATTCTAACGATACGTGATTATGTTTCTCTCTACAGCACCCCCACCGTTTATGTTGATATTGCACATAACATCGCATAGCGTTAATTTCCGAAAATGTACAGAAGCGATACTCCAAATAGCCAACAGTGTACATGTGGCGGCCATCTTGGGTATGTGTACCTGTTCATTAAAAGCAAGTAGGCTTAAGACCATGGAAGATTATGATGCAGAGGCACTGGAGTAGCTTTCACAAATCACTGAAAAATAAAAAGAAGCTCCTTCTACAGTAACTCCAGGGGATGAACATCACCAAACTGGATCTCCGTAATTTGCTGCATGAGATAAGGAGATGCACGGAAAACACACTGACTGAGCATCGTGAGCTTCTGGTTATGTCGTTTAGGCGATCCAGTGCTCCATCTCTGTACAGAATATACACTCTATACAGTGTATTATTATTATTTTTTAAAAATTATTATTATTAAGGTCAAGAGTGAGAAAAAGACAGAGGCTGGTGAGGGAACAACAAGTGATAACGTAAGTGACAACTTGCTTTGCGAACATTCCACAGCATTAAATGTAACTATAAAAGGATAAGAAGTATGACGTGTCGTTCTTTAATGGGCAAAATGCTGTAATAGAAGACAGATGTTCCTATAACTGCATGTGCCAGGTGTGTTATTCCTTTCTCAGAGAGGAGGGATGTAGGTGTGGAAAGGATACTTGTTTAGGAAGATTATGACCTGGGGAACGACCAGTGTGGGATTTTAGGGCTCTTATTATAGGTTTCAGCCGTGAAGGGCAACACTAGAATACCAAGTGGATACAGGCGTGAAGGGTCAGCTATGATTTTCCCGACCCTCTTCCTCGCTCTAGATGAATACGGGTCTGTAGCAGCACTGTAGCGTATGCTTGGAGTGTAAAGATGCCGAGCCGAATGACAGAACCACACTGAGATAGAAAGCATGATTGTTTCTTTCAGTAGCTTCAATTTTCTTCAGCTGTGATAGAAAGTACCAACGCTGCAGGGCCTTTTTGGGGGATTGTGTTAATGTTTCTGCACCAGATCCTACTGGAAGACATATGTGTGATATATATATATATATATATTTTAAGGGAATGGAGGTGATTATCTCCACAGTTTTCTCCACAGAGTGTTTAGTACTAAGTTACATCAATATTTACGCAGGGAAAGTTCCTCATATTCAGAGTCGGGTTACGCACCTACGTTAAGTCCTCATTACTGTACGTGCGAGCTCCGTCCTTGTAGTACGCAGACTCGTCGTTATCTGAAATGAAACCCTGATGATGGGATGTTCTCATCATCAAAACCTGTTGAAGAAAACGTGCTCACTCACCCAGACATCCTGTTTCCTGCTAGACAGGAAATTGATAACTTATCGAAGAGCAGGTCAGGGACACGAGTGTAGGTGCGAGAGCTGACGGGTTTGAGGTAGTGCGGTCTTTCGAAACGTTTCATGATTACCGAGGCTTGGGCAACCGGGATGTAATCATTTCTTTGGAATCGGCGCGTTAATAGACGTTTTTAAATCAAGCGTTTGTGAATAGTCTGGGGGGAAGCAGGCGTGGGGTGGAGGTAGAAGTCTTTTTTTTTTCTTCCTCTCTCCAATCTCGAGCGAAAGGTGTTCAGCCGATTAGGAAGTAAAGGTTCTTCTGCAGCGTCGTTGGGATTAGGTTGAGAGTTCCTAACAGTCTCGAGATGGAAGAGCAGATTTTGATGAAAACAAACTTTTTTTTTTTTTTAGACATCCTGTTTGTAGAAGTTTGGAAGCTCTGAGCAAAAGGGAGATTTTTATTTGATTTTTTTCCCCTGTTTCGTAGATTTTAAAGAAATACACGGTGTCTCAAAACTCTCCATACACAGGTGAAATGAACGCTTTAGAGCAAAATGTCTTTCATGCTTAGTTTACGTTATATTAATTAGCGTGAGCATCATGGGATCTCTGTGGGTCTCGTCTGAGATGGACGTATAGTATTTTTAGACAGGTGACCTCTGGGACAAACCAACAGCAGTGTGGAATTTTCTGGAATCTGAAGGCAACTCTAAACTCTAAGTTCTTCTGGAACCACAGGATGCAAAGGAATGACTGATGCTACAAAATGGAGGTTAAACTGGAGTGAATGCGAAGTTTTACTTCATTCCTTCGGAGGAAAGAAGTGCTATCCACCCTCTTCCGCATACACGACCTTACAGACACACGCAATTGGCTAGTATCCCTGTGATTGACAGGGGAGACAGGGTATGCCCCTCCCACCCAGAGAGCCACTCAGGAACCTTCCTTCCTTCATTCCTTCTCAATTCCCATTCTTTGTGTTTGGTTCTGCCGCACTTTTTCAGTCTTTGTCAACAGGATAAAAAATAATCTAAGCTTCCAGATGTATTTAGCTCACACCTAAAAAGATCAGAAACGTAGTGAAGTAAGATGGAGTCGTACAGAATTGAACGATGCTACATGTGCTATTAATCACGCGGCGTGATTTCATTCTTCCTTTCGAGACGCAGGAAGAAAAATAACATTTCTGTCCAGTTTAACTTCAGTGCTGATGCAACAGTCGTGCAAGAGGAAAAGCCGAATTTGTTGATTATCGATCGAGACGTTTATTTTCCTGATGATTCACTCGTCCACACACCGAGGAGATGCTCACGTATTCCGGAAAAGACCAGAAAAATCCCCGCACGACTCCCATGTGAGCGTGGCAAAGTCGGGACTAGTTATCCCAAAAAAGTTGGGACGCTGTGTACAACGCCAATAAAAACAGAACGCAATGATTTGCAAATCTCATAAACCCGTACGTTATTCACAGCAGAACACAGAAAACATATCAAATGTTTAAACTGAGGAAATGTACCGTTTTAAGAGAAAAAAAGGTGATTTTGAGTTTGTTGGCGCAACACGTCTCAAAAAATGTTGGGACGGGGGCAACAAAAGGCTGGAAAAGTAAGTGTTAGTAAAAAGAAACAGCTGGAGGAACATTTCGCAACTAATTAGGTTAATTGGGACCGGGCCAGTAAGATGATTGGGTATAAAAAAGAGTATCTTCGAGACGCAGAGTCTCTCAGACGTGAAGCTGGGATGGTATCCGGATGGAAGCAATACAGTATGTTGCTCTAAAGCCTGTACTGTATATACCTTTCAGCATTGATGCTGCCTTTCCAGATGTGCAAAAGGCACTCACTTTTCCAGACTTTTGTTGCCCCCGTTCCCTTAAAACAATACATTTCCTCAGCTTAAACATTTGATATCTTTCCTATGTTGTATTCTGAATAACGTACGGGTTCATGAGATTCGCACCGCGTTCTGTTCTTATTGACCTTTTACACAGTGTCCCAACTTGTTCCGAATTGGGGTCGTAAGATTGAGCAATTTACATAATAATAATAATAATAATAATAACAACAAGGAGAATTAGGATAACAAATTAAAATGCAGCTCAAAGTGCTTTACAGTTTGTTTTTTTTGTTTTTTTAAAAAGAAGAGCAAGAACAATGCAATAATGCAGCAAATGTAAAATAAATAAGGAATGAAGATGAAATAGTTGAAGTAGGGAAAACATGAGAATAAAATCGCTGATAAAAGGAGAACACGGCTTTCCGAACCGACGGGAAGGACGGCCTCAGCACATATATTTTTTAGCACATGTAACAGCCGAGAGGCTCAGGATCCGGTGTAAAGGAAGCGCTGCTCGGGATCGGCGCGTTTCAGAAATAGACATTTCCCCGTGAGTCAACCTGCACAGCTTATTCTGGAGCGCTGGAATGGAGGTCTCAAGATGCTCTGGGTATAATCTAATACCTGACACACGTGTGTGTGTGTGTGTGTGTGTGTGTGTGTGTGTGTGTGTGTGTGTGTGTGTGTGAGAGAGAGAGAACAAAATCCGGAAAGAGACAGATCTGTTTTTCTTTCTTAACTCAGATGTCAGGATGATGTCACCACTTCCATCCCACATTCATCTCTGAAAGGCTTTCTGGATTCCTTCCTCCCTTCAGAACTCTGAAATCCATGCTTCTTTCCAGCGTTCTTCCATCCTTCCTTCCGAGTGTACACACACACACACACACACACACACACCACTCCGTCCTCTATGTGTGATTGAGTTTCCGCGCTCGTATTTCTCATGATTAATATGATTAATGTCCAGGTTTGATCGGCCTGCCCCGGTGTAAATGACTCATCAAGAAGGCTCTGGAAGCACTAAATTTAATCCACAACATTTTGACTTCCATCTCCCTGAGGGAAACTCACCTAAAATAAGGCTCATCTGCATACGCATTTGCATAAACAGCTTCTATTCGGTGTGGGTTTTGAACGCATAATTAGATCCGGATCTTCGGCTGCTTTATTTCTGTGTGCCATTTTGTTCCCGAGCGATTTCATGAATGAGCAAATTCCCTCCAACACACACACACACACACACACACACACACACACACACACACACACACACACACACACACACACACACACACACACACCGCACGCCTATGCACTTGCACATGCTATTAAATATTCTGTCTTTTTCATTGTCGCACAGTGTTCCAGCTTTCATCACAGCCCGTCTCGCACACTTTATTTATTTATTTATTTATTTATTTATTTATTTATTTCGTGCGTACGCACCGCTGTTCTTTGGTTCAATTGGAATTCAAATAAAGTTCGCTTCGGTAGCTCGATCAGGGCCGGCCGGAATAAACGTGCGAGCGGGGCGAAGTCTTTCAAACGAAAACAAGACATCTATTTCAACATCATGAAACAAAACGTATGAGAGAACGTACTATTCTTCTTCTTTGGGGGGGAAGGGGGTGGGGGGGGGGTTGTAGTTCAGGTAGTTCAGCGAATGAAGTTAGTTCAGGTAGTTCAGGTAGTGGGGTAGTTCAGGTAGTTCAGGTAGTGGGGTAGTTCAGGTAGTTCAGGTAGTGGGGTAGTTCAGGTAGTTCAGGTAGTGGGGTAGTTCAGGTAGTTCAGCGAATGAAGTTACTTCAGGTAGTTCAGCGAATGAATCAAGTCGATGGAAAGAATGTTTCAGAGCAGGAAAATGGTGGTATTTCGAGGGAAATTGTAGTTACGGTCAATGACGTCATCAGCGAGCCAGGTCTCCGATGTGCTTATCTGTGGCTCGGCGTGTGTTTTATTCGTGTCATTTCCTCCCTGAGTCACTTCATGAATGAGCAAAGGAACGAACGGATTTAATGACTTAATTATAGAACACCCTGAACTGCTGAAGCCTAGAACTAAACACACTCACACACACACACACATTTATCAAACCATCCTTGTGAGGACCTTCCACTGACGTTTATCAATGCACCTAATTCCTAATAAACACCTTCAATCGAAATCTAACTTTAAACTTACGCTCAGGAACAAAAAAAAGTGAAAAGCCCAAAGTCCCCTTAATATCCTGGGTCCCCATTAGGCTGTTGCATAAACAGGAAGCTGTCCCGATAAACAAACATACACACACACACACACACACACACACACACACACACACTCCTATTTCTAGGGACTTTGTGTCTCTAAACAACATGCATAAAGACCCCACAAGTCACACACTCACGTTATCCTCCCCTTATGAGGACCTTTACTGACATAATTATTAATGCAGCTAATTAACCAGGAAGTTTTTACTATGAAAAAACACACACACTCACACACACTTCTGGGGACTTGTGAGGACATTTCTCATTTTATCCTTATGAGGATTGACATAATTATTAATGCAGCTAATTAATGCTAGGCTACACCTAATTACATGGCCAAACACACACACACACACACACACACACACACACAGACAGACAAATACACAAACACACAAACACAAACAAATTGGCTCCAGTGATAAAAAAGCGAGTTGAATCTGGAAAAAAAAACAATCTCATTGGGTCTGCCACGTGCTCATATTCCCCTGATCATAGCATACATTTTAGAGAAGCCCCCCTCTCCTCTCTGTCTCTCTCTATCTCTCTCTATCTCTCTCTGTCTCTCTCTATCTCTCTCCATCTCTCTCTATCTCTCTCCATCTCTCTCTATCTCTCTCCATCTCTCTCTATCTCTCTCCATCTCTCTCTGTATTTTTAGTATTGGTGAGTAGGCGTCGTGCGCTTATGAATTTTCATGGCTTCTTCGCTGTGTAGGCAGAGCGCGCTCTTCTGGCAAAATCTCAGATCTACTCACACACACACACACACACACACACACACTCCTCAAATTCTCTATTTCTCTCACAGATCCATACATATACAGCACACACACACACACACACACACACACACAGAATGAAAAAACAGTGCAACTAAGTGAACACTTAGTGTCTGACAGTAAATTAAGGCAATGAAAGATGACTTTTATCTAAAAATGGCTGAGCCCGCCCCCCCCCCCCCCCCCCCACACACACACACACAAACTCAAAGCAATGATTTCAAATTCATATTTCCCTGATAATACGATGATAATGTCATTACACTTCCTTTAACCCTTTCTCCAAAAACCGAGCTTAGACACCTACAGCGCCTTGTGTAAGTATTCACCCCCCCTGGAACTTCTCCACACTGTGTGTAACGTTACAACCTGGAAACTGAAATGGACTTCATGTGGGATTATAAGTCATGAATCTACACAGAAAATGCCTCATCACGTTTGGAGGGAAATCGATATCGTTCACACGCAAAACAATTAACATTAAAAAAATGGGATTGCATAAATGTTTGTTCATTTGCTGTGAAATCTTACCGTTAGGCGTCACGTACAGTGATTAGTTGAATGGAGTCGACGTGTGTGCAATAAAGTTGTCACATGATCTCAGTATAAATACACCAGTTCCAGTTCCTTTTACCTAAACAAGCAGCTTCGTGAAGACCACGGAGCGACCTTCTGTTCTGGAAAAGTATCAGTCAGAGTAATAATAAGGGGATTAGTCAGAGAAGCAAACAAGATGCTAAGTCTTATTGTGATGCTACCTTTACCATGCTTCACAGCGGGGATGATGTACTCAGGGTGATGAGCAGTGGTAGAACTTTGCCAAACTGTAGTGTTTCATGTCAAGGCTAATGAGTAAGACTTTGGTCTCACCAGACTAACCATGCTTTGTGGTGAACTCAAACTCTGGAGAGTGGAGGAAGAGTGGCGAATGATCTGAAATCCTGTGTGAAGTTTGCCAGAAGACATTTCAGAGATTCAGAAAATGTTGAAAAACCTTCTTCGGTGAAAAGTGCCTATCAAAATTCTCATGAGAACACCTGTAACATCTGTAAAGCATGGTGGTGGTAGCATCGTGTTAAGCCTTAACATTGACCTCGTGTTTGCTTCTCTGACTAATCCCCTTTTCTCCTGACGTTTTGGCGGACAGGCTCCTCTAGGCTCTCATTGTCGTTCCATGTTATTTTTTATTTTTAATAAAGAACCTTCAGAGTTTGAGACACAGAACCGAATTCTGATACTCTTCCAGAACTTTCTCCCGGACTCGTTTACATAGCTCCTTGTTTTTATACTACCAAGTTTACTAAACACATACTTAGTGGATTTATCGTATTTCGACAGTTTACAGTTCACTTTGGACATACAGTGACTTGTATAAGTATTCACCCCCCTGAGAAACCTTTAAAGAAAGAAAAATCTCCTGATATCGATCTTCAGCATTAGGAAGAAAGTTGTCCTAATTGTGTGTGTGTGTGTGATTTCGAACTGATCTGATCTGTGAATGTGTGTTACTACTTTTACTACATCTTTTTCATCTCGTCTACTTTGCGTACGCTCCGTTCTTGTCCGCTTATTCTGCTACACATTTGGACCTTATAATATATAGAAATATAAAGCAAAAGCACCCACACACACACACACACACACACACACACACACTCTTACACACAGTATGGATACGGGAGGGAAGACCGTCTTCACCCATCCGAAGCTGTTGTATTTGTATGGAGGCGTTTGGCCTATTGAAATGCACAACGCAGAAATATAAATATAAATATAAATGTACATCCAGAGTAGAATGGTAGTGAAAAGACAGAGAGAGAGAGAGAGAGAGAGAGAGAGAGAGAGAACTAGCCTGAGGATGTAATGTATATCATTAGAGGAAAGATTCATCTGCTAAATGTATAATTTCGCCAATAAAACTGAATACAGATAAATTAGAGCCTGAAGGAACAGATGAGCTGAGGTAACTATGAGTGAAATGTAATGCTGAGATAAAACATTAGCCAGTGAAGGTGTGATTTTCCTGCGCAAGAGTCCCGAGAAACAGAAAGATTTAAAATAACTAACTAGTGTGATGAAAAAAATGTTCATACGTCGGTATACAGTCCGATAAAAGTATAAACCGTATGCAGACGAGACGTTCAAACCAATAAACACCACGACAAGCCGACGAGCACTACTGAACGACGAACCCAGCCCCGTGCTCCAGGAGCGCCAGTGGTCTTCACGCTCTGACTCACGCTGAGACGTGCAGAAACGTAGAACCGGTGTAGCTCCACTGACCCGGAAACAACCTCCCGCGGAAATGAAAAGCGCGCCGACACAACACTCGGGCTCGTGTGAGCTTCGCCGCGCCCGAGGGTTCGAACAGCGTAGCGCCGAGGCTACAGGATGGAGCACATAATGCCGGGAGATTGTCACAGCTGTACACGATAAAAGGTCCTAAACCTTTTGTCGTATTATCTCACACGCACGCAAATAAACAAATAAACAAATAAATAAATAAATAGCTGCTGTTATCCTAGATCCAAACACTCGATACGGCGTATAACACTATATCATCAGCAGAGCCGACACCCGAGGTCCTGAGCCGCAGCTAAAACAACAATTTCACACGTTTATTCGATGTATCTGACATTGATCTTAACTAATCGGTGCTGTTTCTTACACATTGATGAATAAAATGGTTATATATTTCTAACATTGTACATTTATGAGGAAAAAATCTTCCTGATGTTGCTGTACTTAAGAGCTTGAGGTCTTTGGCGATAAGATTAGCTACGCACTTTTAACTTTTAACAACGAACGAGGGTTCTTCGCTGTGTCAGAAAATCTACATCCGGATGTCTAAAGCCGTGTGTGTGTGTGTGTGTGTGTGTGTGTGTGTGTGATAATGTCCGCCGTTAACAGCTCTGTACAAATCACAACACATTTCAAACATAATTCTGGAGGATTGCGGCTATTTATGAGCTCCCGTTCAGATGTTAAATGGTCCGTGGTGCCGCGGTCCTGAGGAGATTACGCAGTTTATGTCAGCTTCGGAAACATCTCCATTCATTTATACACTCATTCATTTCATTCATTCTTTCAGTGTGGGGATTTGATTTCATGGTGAACTGGGAGAGACCTGTGACACCGTCAATACACCGTTAATACACCTCTACTTTTCTTCTGTTTAACTTTAAACGATTGGTTTGTTATTTTCATTTCATATGCAGATTTAAAAATGAATAATTAATTAAAAGATGCTGCTAATGAACTTTAATGTTAAATAGTCCGACTTGCAAAATGAGAATAATCTGAATATGAATCCCCCATTCAACCCCCCGCCCCCCCCTTAATGAGGTCAGGGGACAGGATTTTTTTTTACTTTTAGATTTTATTTAAATGAGTCCTGGGGAAGCCTTGCCCTGTACAGTTTGAAGTTTTCCCTCCTCTCATTAAAGGATTAATAATTAGCTGATGGGTCGGATCATTCGGGCGGGCAGGAGGGAACTCTTGAGAAGGACTGCGGAGTGCAGCGGGACGTCGGCGGGACCTGAACTCCTGCTTTAAAATCGTCGGACGAGTTTCAAAGAATCTTCTGCCTTCGATAATCGGACTAAAGAAATGTACACGCACGCAATCGATAGCTAATCGAATCGATTAATTACAACGAAGCAGAGTTACTGGTTCAAAAGTACCACGTTACTGTTGAGTTCTCAATTCTGATTGGTCGTCAAGGTGTCGGTTTGAATTTTCGAATACGTTTCTATAGTAACAGCTCCTTCACAGGGACGTGTACATTACTAATCGTCTAAATGCAAATGTTTGACATTTAAAAAAAAAAAAATATTCACTTTAATGTCACATAATAATGTGGGAAAAGAAGTACGAGGTATATCAACTATGTAAATTAGCAGAATAAAACATTTTGAATAATTTAAATAATTTAAAAAGAGCCTTATTATTATTATTATTATTATTATTATTATTATTAAATTTTTTTTTACTTCACTCACCCTGCATTTCATATCATTAGTGTTAGCTATTTAAAAAAAAAAAAAAAAGTTGTTTTTTTTAACGTGAATAAGTGCTTCTGGGGTCAAAGTTCAGAAGAATTTCAGAAGCGGCCATTTTAAGCAGCACCAGGCGAGTTTCCCTCCACACTCTGTAAGTTAATAATTTACTCCTGAATGTTACGTGTATGGATAATTTACACGTACATCCTTTAACCTGATCTCAGTTAGAATGATTGATAGACGCTGGTGTGATTAATGATAAAATAATAATATTTCGGAGAAAATATTAATAATCTCTAATGGAGATTTATTACTGGTGTTACGGGCACCTGAGCTTATGACACCAGTGACAACTGGTAACGTAAAAAAATTGGTGATTAAAGTAATGGCACCACATTCCCAAGGTCCCAGTTTCCAGATGAGAACATAACTGAAGGTTTGTTTTGAGAATCGACCCATAAACCTGCTGCCATGTTTCTGAGTAAGCACATACTGTACCTTTGTGTGTAGGAAGGTGTATAGTGTTAAGACTGAAGACAAATCATTGTTCACTGGAGAACCAGTTGGAGAATGAACTGCTCACTTTCATCATGACTTCACGTTCTCGTCGAAACCCAGCACCGATCTCTAAATGGCAGAAATCCATTATCGTTATACTTGAAATCAGAACTGCAGTGTGGTGATGAAAATAGATCTGATGTAAAGTGATCGAATCATTTCGAGTCAGGAATTGGCGTTACCGTTAAATCAATGTTGAGTGCTGTGAAAGTGCAGACACTTTTTTTTTTAATAACTGTAAAATGTCTTTAAACGAGCAAACTCATGTCCTCCTAATCCCGGAGCAGCCATGATGCCATCTCAGCACTTACTGAAATTTAACCTGGGCCTTCAGAGAGAAAAACTAACGTTTTAAGATCTCTCTCTCTCTCTCTCTTGCGACGCCGTTGAACATTCTTTCTGTTTTATTGTCTATCGTTTGTGTTCGGAGCATGAGTCGAAGCCCTGCGAACGTAAAACCTCGACGATTTCACACGCAAAACAACTGAAGACACAGCCAAAATGTGGTCCAGGTTGACTTTTTTTTTCTTTCTTTTTCTGCCATGTATTCAAATGAGAATCAAAGTCACATTTGAGATGAAACCATATTTTTCCATATTCACTGTAAACATGTACTCGCCATTCACGTCGAAAAATAAAATAATGAAAAAGGAACAACTCGGAAAGTCTGACCATAGAGAAGATTAACATGCTGTTATTATTATTATTATTAATGTTATTATTATTATTAATATTATTATTATTAATTTTTTTTTCATATATCATATATATACATACGTAATTAAATCACATTTATAAATGAATATCACAGGTATTACAATTCATAAATTAAGTGAAGCAATAATAAAACATATCAGCTAGGAAATTTCATACATAAAGTTTATATTGCAACCTGATATTGTGCATATCGCTGGATGACCATTATATCTGAAAACGACGAAAATAAATAAATAAACAAATAAATAAATAATAGGATATGCGTAGGTGGGTTTAATCCTACAGGAAGTGATGTATGTGAAGTCCTGTGTGGTCCTGCGGTGCAGAGTGTGACATCATTTTTTGTTGGTACAGGATTTCAGATTACATCATCATCATCATCACTGTCTCTGTGTCTTTTAATGAGAAACTGTAGTTTCCTGTTTGTTTGTTTGTTGTTGTTTTTTTCTTTTCTATTTTCCTGGACCGTAACAACCGTATGCTCTGCACGCCGCTTGGTCGAATATTTGGCAGTGTAGAAAACTGTAAAAACGACTCGTCACGTATGAGTTTCCTAGACAACTACGGAAATAATCGTAATGTAGTACGCGATGTAGTCGTGAGTATGTGACCAACACTGATGGCTCAGAGAAGTCGTCGTCCTGCTCTCGTGTTCTGCATGCAGGTAAACAGTTTCAGAAATTCTAAACTAAGGCCCTGGGGTGCACCAGGTGTTCCTTATATTACACAGTTGGAAAAAAAATGTAGTTGAAAAAATAGAAGTCTCTTTAGGGTAGGACGTTTGGTCGGAATATTTTTTGCTAACCCTTTTCACCGTGTGATAGGTTTGGTTTTCCTTTATTATTATTATTAATATTATTATTATTATTTTCCCCCCTGTACGTTCACATTACCAGGTTGAAGTGACACAAATCCGATTTTCTGGCGAGGTTGAAGCCTAACACGTGCTTTCTCAGAGACACATCGACTTTCGCGTCTTTTCAAACTGCTGCATGTGACACGTAGAAAAGGAATCCACCCTCTTCCGCATACATGAGCTCACAGACGCCTACGATTGGCTAGTGTCACTGTGATTGGTAGGATAGAGCGAGTATGCCCCTCCCACCCAGAGAGAGCGTGGACGATTTCGCTCCCTAGACTCCTGAGCAGGGAGAGCTGTGGCATCGTCACGATCTCCCGGCGATTGGGCGGATAACATCACAGACCTTTCCACGACTGTGTGAACACAAAAATCCGATTTTTTTTTCTAAATCGGACCTTAGCCACGTTCATATTTGGTCCTAGATACATATGAGAACAGACTGTTTTTTCGATTTAAGCTAAATTGGAGAGGAACCTACTGAATCCGTAGTAACGTTTAAAACAATTGTCCGTTTCCGAGGACACACGCATTCACGTTATGTGAACCGTTAAGATAGATCTGATGTAAAAAAAAACCAAAAAAACGGAATTATGCAAAGAAGCTTGTAATGTGAACGTAGGCTTTAATATCGTACAATGCGGTTAATTTGATTTAATTTGATTCGTATTCGAGTGTTTATTTTTGTGCATTTTTTGTATGGATTTACACATTTTGTTTTCTTGTGGGTGTTTTTTGTGGCCTCGTGAAAATTCATTACTTCATTTCTTTGTCACACACGTGGCAATTTTTGGTTGCTCATTTCTCGTTCTGGGAAAACCGGAAAACTCCTCGGAGCTGCCGGCGATTTCCCGGAGCTTGCACTTCCTCTCTACAGCACGTCTGTGTCTGGTGCCGTCTTCGGTGTTTATGTGGAAGACCCAGAGCTGCCGCTCGACTACAGGGGAGGACCTGATAAAATGCTGAACTCAGATTTACTTAAGAGCAAGAAACTTGAGAAAATATGAGATTTTTTTTTTTAAACTCCTGGTTGTACAGAACAATCCAATATGAATCCATATCCATGTGGAAATACTGATGCTTTGTACAGCGCTTGTTTTTTTCAGAGTCGCTATCTCATCGGTTCACAGTTTGTTTTTGTTTTTTTCAACCCTTCAGACGTCGGATTCAATGCTGGGCATCCTCTTGTAGACGCGTCGTGCACCACCGGCGCTCAATGCTCTCGGGGCTGGGAATGTGCCGACTGGGGAAAGGGCTACATAAGGCATTACATGCTCGGGGTAAAAGAGGTCAGGTGTCGCCACCCCTATGCCGAGCCCCTTGCCGTCGACAACTGGACTTAATGTAAGTGGCACCAGCTGTTTGTAAATGTCCGTGGAGCTGCGGCCGTGAGCCAGGCGCTGGTCGTCGCGGAGCGTCTGCAGGAAAGGGTTCTCGGTCGGACGGGCTGGGTACATTGATTTGCTGCGCCGACCGATACCGAGCCCACTAACGCCTACTGAAGCAAGCGTGTGGTTGAGCTGCGCCGACTGGCTCTTTGGAAGCTTATCCGGGACCATGGTGGACGTGTGCAGGTTAGTGTGAGGAGTATTGTCCTGAAGGCTAACGCGTCGTGAAGAATTCTTTTGAGGCAGGTTCTCATAAGAGTGCTGGCGATGGATGTAAATGCCCTCGTTTTGATAGTGACTAATGAGCCCTTCGCCTTCTTGGTCACTTTGGGGAAGGTAGGCCGTGAAGGAAGCATTGGGATGTGGCAGAAATGCGCAGAAGCTCCTGTCTACACTCCCGCCTCGAATGGCACCTGCGTTAGGGTGCAGGAACTGATCCTCACTTATGTCATACAGGTTGGCAGAGTGCAGACAGGCCTCACAGCGATACTGAGGTGGTCGCATGGTATAAAGCCCAGAATAGTTGGAGAACTTTGAAAGACAGCTACGGCAGTGGGTGTGTCTGTGGTCCTGGGCAGGAGTGGTCACTGCTGGACTGAGTCCTAACCCACCAGGCTTTCCGTAAGTATTGTACTTCTTCTCCTTGGCAGCAGTCGTGGCGTTCTGCATGACGTCCGGCTCGTGAGCCTGAGGGAACAGATTGCTGTTAAGCTGTAGTATTGGCTGTTGCTCTGAAGAAGACGAAGGGCGGTGCTTGTTGTCTCTGTGCTCATTGAATATGTCTGGGTAGTGTAGTCCGTGCTCCTGGTCTACAGAGTCAATGGTGTAGATCTGGCTGCTCTGACTATTCTGGGAATATATCTGAGCACTGTGATTGCTCTGCTGGCTGGCTTGGCCAGGCAATGCAGAGAGTTCCACGTCGCTTAGGTCCCGTGGCAGACGGTTACGCTTCCGGAGCGTCTCTTTGACTTTGTGCTGCTTCTGTAGGTCCATGCGGCCAGAGCTGTCAGACAAGTCTGAGCGTGCAGGCAGGTCTTCAGGCAAATACCTCTGGCTTTTCATAGTTGCATGTGGCTCAAAGACTGGTGCGGAGGAAGGTGGGGAATTTTGGGTTGGTCCTTGGGTCTGTCGCAGAGTTTCGACTGACTTCTTCCAGAGAGCACGGGATTTGGAAGCAGGTAGTCCTCCTGAGTCACCACCACTACCTCCTCCTGTGCCTCCGCTAACTGCCACACCAGACTGGGCATCAGCAAGGCTAAGGGCACACTGACCAGGCAAAAGGGTGTTGTTTAGAGGCTCTTTGTGGCGGTTTGCAAGCATGGTGTTGGTATTGTTATAGATCGCCTCTTTTGGAGCAAGGTTATTGCCTTTGCTACCACTAATAAGTTCTAGCAGTCCGGGTGTAGGAGGGAGGATGCTAGCGATGGGCCGTTTAGGTGAGGTTACCCCTAGAGTCGTAATCTCTTTGGCCGATTTCAGCAGGTGCAACATGTTGGCCTGAGGACTGAAATCCAACACAGGAAGCTTCTTCATCTCAATGTGAACACCATGAATACAACTCCAGATACCCTAGACAGACACAAAGAGGCATAGAAACAGACGTACAAAGGTGATTTCACAGTTTAGGTTGGTTATCACATGGTTTAATGTTGTTCCAATGTTGGTATTGGATATTGGCATGAGGAAATGAGCACGGTGTCCGACTGCTATCAATGCATCCCTAGGTTTCTACATCTTCGTTAGATTGTATTCCTTACCCTGCTTATGGTAAAAAGAAGTCCAGGTCGCCCCGAGCATAGTCCAGTGAAGCAGTAACGCAGTCGCCAGTAGAACAGGTGTTCCCAGCAGAAGGTGATCAAAGAGAGCGCCATGGCAGCTGCCAGCATGTAGAACACACCGGCCATGTTGTCCACATCCAGTTGACTGCTCATCACTTCATTTTTCTCATTATGGCAGATACCCGTGAGCCACTGAGCCTCCAGCTCCTCCATCTCACCTAGTACAGAATAAACAAACAAATCTTTGGATCAGCTCACAAACAAAATCCTCAATTAATTACATTAGCACAGACGTAAACACAATGAATGACCGATGTGGGAAGTCTCGACATCTATGCCTTAGATATTTGTACACTGGTAGATATGAAAAATAAGTCGTGATGATCCTACCATCTCCGATGATCCCTAGAATGGCAAGATCCACAAGCCGTTTCCAGTAGGATCCTTTCTGGAGGGCGATACCGTAACCGGTGGTGGCGAAGACGTAGCCGCTGCCAATGGTCACCAGCTTACATCCGTCGTCTCGCCCTGCCATGTAGTTCAACACAGCTGCATCGTAGATGAACGCATCCAGCTTGCTGTGCAAACCAATAATGAAGACAGCTTCATGAAGACAGCTGCAGGTTGTGACAGGTTACAACTGAGGAACTGAATGGAATTAGAGAAATTCTACTTAATGGCAAAACTCAGCGATCTCAATGATCCACAGGAAGCAAATACGCAAGGCTGGTGAGGTCGTACCCCGTCTTAAGGCTGACCAGTGCGTCCTGGACGCCGGATTGGTGGTATTTGACCATGTACTGGTGCATATCTGGGTAGTTCTTCCTGATGTTCCTCTCAGTGCTGCCATTTGGGACTGTACCAAAACGAAATGGCGGCGAGAAGGAATACGGGCTCTGGAACTGGAAAAACAAGAAAACTAGTTTGGGAAGGTTTAGTGTGACATTAAGCGGCACAGCAAATGGTGGATTCTATGAGTAATGTTCTTCATTAACTGACAAAAAACAGACCTGCCAACTTTAAAGAGGTATATTGCGTAATCTCACCGAGACTGTCAAAAACTCTGTAGATTTTTGGGCAGATTTTGGTGACATCCCTAATAAATATAGTTACATGTCGTTTCATACCTGTCTAATGCTAATGTAAGTAAAGCATACATTGATGGATTTTATTTCACATTAACGAACGCAAAACATTCTCTGTTTACTGCGAGCGCTGGTCAAAACGTTAATAAAGTGAGAAAGCGGGAAAGGGGCGGTGCTCATTCCAGATTCATATGTCGATAGGCTCATTTGCTGTGGGGGGGGGGGGGGGGGGGGGGGGGGTTAAGGAAAGCTCTTTTGGTGCATTCTGAGGTTAAAATGTGGAGCTCCTACACAAAATGTGCACAGGTTAGCAGGTCTGCGAGAAGGTGTATAAGAAAATACAATCATACTTTTCTGTCACTGAGCCCAGTGACCTGATCCACGAACTCCTCCTGGATCATGAAGGCAGCCAGGTTCGCAGTGTAACTGGCCAGGAAGATCACGGCAAAGAAGGCCCACACTGACACTATGAACTTACTGGTCGTGCCTCTGGGGTTCTGTACTGGTACAGAGTTATTGAATACGAGACCCCACAGAAGCCAGACGGCCTTGCCAATTGTGAAAGATGGACCGTGGGGGTCTGGAGATAGAGGAAGGGGTTCAGATGAATACTTCAGTCATCGTACATTAATAATAATCAGCCAGAAGTAGAATGTAATCTCTCTATCCACCATAGCCTAGCTTCAACGTCTAAAGTTTATGGACGAACAATAAAAGTAATAGTTACACCAAGTTGTAACATAGCGTTAGGTTGTAGATTAAAACACAGTAGACACAACATCTGCCATAAACAAAACTATACGATAAAAATAATTGTGGTGACGTTGGTTTGTACCTTTGCCCTGCGCAAGGTTTCTGTTAAAGCCCAGTGGACTGATGAACTCGAACAGGAAGACGGCGATTGCCGTGACGATGAGTAACATGACGAACATCATCACCCACACCGACGCGCTGAACGGCTCTACAGGAAGAGAAAGACAGGAAGTCAGTGAAAAATAAATAATAAATAAATACGAGTACAGAGCCACAGTTCGTTTTCTTTGAGAACTATTGGATTTACCCAGAAAGGCTGAGGGCGATACAGTTCCGTTGCTGCGGGAAACCATGACACTGATCCCCGTCTCCACGAACGGCACAGAGAAGTCGATGACCTCTGACCTCTCCTCGTTTATGGTCAACGACCCGACAGCCATCACGGCCTTCTTATAAACCACCTACAGTGCAAAGACGAGCACAGAGAGGCAGCGTGTGAGCTACAGGCGTCTCCGGAGCTGTATACGTGACCTTAACATGATAGTGTTGTATTTACTGACCTCGCCCACCATGCCGTTCCACACGTTGTTGATTTTCTTGCCGTGTTTGCCGTTAGTCACCAGGTAAAGGTCATACGTGAACTTTACGTTCCTGGCGATCTTCTTTAGGATATCGATACAAAAGCCCTTACAGCACTGCTTTACATACGATCCACCTGTACTGTTACTGTAAACACACACACACACGTTTAGGAGAGTCTTACTCTATGATGTCTGATATTTAGGAGAGTCTTACTCTATGATGTCTGATGTTTAGGAGAGTCTTACTCTTTGATGTCTGATGTTTAGGAGAGTCTTACTCTATGATGTCTGATGTTTAGGAGAGTCTTACTCTATGATGTCTGATGT
>JANDJT010000154.1:501298-511634 GCA_024331685.1 Stegophilus panzeri | reverse complement strand
AGTCACACAGTAAACGAAGCAGTAAACGAGTCACACAGTAAACGAGTCACACAGTAAACGAAGCAGTAAACGAGTCATACAGTAAACGAGTCACACAGTAAACGAAGCAGTAAATGAGTCACACAGTAAACAAAGCAGTAAATGAGTCACACAGTAAACGAAGCAGTAAACGAATCACACAGTAAACGAGTCACACAGTAAACGAGTCATACAGTAAATGAGTCACACAGTAAACAAAGCAGTAAATGAGTCACACAGTAAACGAAGCAGTAAACGAATCACACAGTAAACGAGTCACACAGTAAACGAGTCATACAGTAAATGAGTCACACAGTAAACAAAGCAGTAAATGAGTCACACAGTAAACGAAGCAGTAAACGAGTCACACAGTAAACGAGTCACACAGTAAACGAGTCACACATGGGTTGGCGAGCTCTATATACACGCTTGCGTTAACGAACGTGACCTTTTCTTTGTCCCCTCCCCTTTTCATTTCAGCATGACTACGCATTATTCTGTTCTTTTTTTCTCTTCACACTCCGCGTTCGTCCGGCTCGCTTCTCTCCATCGTCTAATCACAACAAACGACTCTGTACTGTTTTCTCTTCTCGCTCCACCTCTGACACGAACTCTCCCTCCATTTAAGAGCAAATCGTTCCTAATGGTCTGTGTGATGATCAAGAGAGGTGTGTGTGTGTGTGTGTGTGTGTTATTATCACAGCATCAAGGTCAGCTCATGAAGACAACAGTGGATAGAGTTCATGATTAAAATGCTTAAGTTACTCAAATGCATATTAACACACACACACACACACCATTCTGACTAATGGAGGATGGATGGTGCCGCTTTTACACACACTTTTCTTTCACTCTCTCTCTCTTTCTGTTTGTCTCTGTCTCTCCTATCTTTCTCATTTTTCTTTGTCTATCTCTCTGTCTCTCTTTCTTTCTCTGACTTTCATTCTCTCTGTCTCTCTTTCTGTCATGTCTTCTGTCTCTGTTTTCTTCCTCTTTCTCTCTCTGTCCAACTCCATCTCTTTTTGTCTCCCTTTTGCTCTCTTTCTATCTCTCTCCCTCTTTCTGCATCTCTCTCCCTCCCTCCCTGTCTCTCTTTCTCTGTCTTCCTGCATGTCTCGCTGTCTCCCACTTTGTGCCTTTCTTTCTGTCCTTCTCTCTTTGTTTCTGTCTCGCTCCCTTTTTCTGTCTCTGTCTCTCTCTTTCTAGTACTCTCTCTCTCATGCCTTTTCTTCTCTCTATTTCGCCCTCTATTTCTCCCGTCTCTCTGTGTCACTTTCTCTCTCTCTCTCTTTCTAGCTCTATCTATCTCCTTTTGTCTCCCTTTGACTCTCTTTCTATCTCTCTGTATCTTTCCTTCTGTCTCTGTTTCTCCATCTCTCTCCCTCTTTTTTCCATGTCTTTCTACATCTCTCTCTCCCTCCCTGTCTCTCTATCTTTGTCTTACTGCATCTCTCTCTCCCTCTTTATGTCTCTCTCTCAATCTCTCTCTCTCTCTCTCTCGTCTGAAGTCTACTACAAAAAAAAATTGATGAAAACTTTGATGACCTGTCTAGTCAAAATATCCTTCTCGCACCGTGCCGTGTTTTGGCTGTCTCACAGAGAAATGTTGTCAAATGTAATTTAGGTTCAAAGAGTGAAAATAAGTGGCCTGATATAAATCTCTCTCTCTCTCTCTCTCTCTCGCTCTCTCTTTCTCTCTCTGGCCATTCGTTCTCTATTATAGTCAGTGCCTATTTTCCCGAATAATGATGTAAAGTCTGAGAGAACTTTATTAGATTTACCTTCAAACTCACACGTGGTTCAGGCGGTGGGTGTAGCCTGACTCTACTCTTGTCTCTAGTGGGCGTGGTCGTGGGCTCGGACCGAGGAACCGTCTGAGCCAATCGCATCACAGCATCATACCTAATTTGCATAGAATTGAGAAAATCTCTTTTCAAACACCGTGCGTTGCTTTGTTGGGGCGTACTAGGAAAATAATCAACGACTGGGCTGTGACATTTATTAAAGAATATAAAGACACGCTGTACTTTTTAGCCATTTGTAGTTACATTTAAATCTGTTGAAATCGTTCCCTCACCAGCTTTACCTCTGACACTGGAGACTCCTTCCGTAAACACTAAATCAGCGCCGGTTTATGTGGAGTGTCACGAGTACAAGTGAGCTGTTCCTATGGAAACGAGCCGCTGTTATAGAAAAAAACCTCCTGACCAATCAGAATCCAGAATTCTTGATAAAGAAAACGCCGATGTGTTACAGCAGTGACACGAAACCGGTGTGCGCGGTGTGTCGGGTTATGTAAGGACGTTACATGTAGTGTTTGACAGTTACACCTCAGTACCTCACGCTGACGTGCAGCACGTCGTGGTGCAGAGTGGCGCTCCGGGTTTCCCGTGTCCTAATACAGCTGATGCGGCTAATCAAGGATTTGACAATTATGTGATTAGCTGAAGCTGCAGGTGAAACGCTCTCGCCCTCCGGGACAGGAACCTCAGAAACACGGTCCTATCGTAATAGACTGTGGAACGACGGAGAATGAGAGATGGAAATCCTTTAGTTTATCCAGATTGTCAGGAGTGTCTCAGCGCGATGGAAGAATCTCTCTCACGGAGTCAACGCGTCCAAGTGGATTAGACGTGAAATCTGCTGTCAGAGCGCGTGAAATCATTATATACCTAGCATCTGTTCCACACACCATAACACGTGTTAAAACAGTGTAAGATGTTACATGTTGCAGTTCCCATGTTTGACCACTAGGTGTAATAATAACAACTCTTTTTTTTTTACATCACTGCTTGCTTGAAAGAGTTGATTCATTTTTCCTTTTCCAGAAGCTTCAGTGTTCGTATCCTTAATGACGGAGTGACAGTAACGTAGAAGAAAGGGGGGAAATGAGTGTTATTTATGTTTTTTTGGATTGTTTCTGCAAATCGTTGGAGACGATTAGACGCTGTTTTCCGTAAACGCTGATATCGATGCGATGGCCTTCTTCTCACTAATTGAGAAATACGCACACAGTGTCTCGCTGGACAGGAATATCGATCATACATGCTGGTAATTTATGTCCCACCTGCTGACTCCATCCGGCATGAACATAAATAACTGTAGTGTCCCCACACACACACACACACACACACACACACACACACACGCCGGGGACACACCGTATGAAGATTATTACCGCATAAAATCTGGAAAGGACGAGGAGCAGGAGCTTACGAAGTGATGAGAGGACAAGTGTGTTGTGCACTGGTTATGATTTATTTCAAACGAGCGAATCGTACCGACATTTCTTATTTTATAAACTTTAAAGTATTCTGGGATGCATTTTAAACGTATTAAAAATTGTATATAAATAAGTAAGCATTACTAAATGTGAAATAAACTTCAGTATTAGTAATATATATATATATATAATGATTATAAAGTTTAATAATAATAATAATAATTTTGTAGTGGCATGCATTTTCTACTTTATTATATATTCATTTAGCATTTTTTACATTTAAATTTTAATATTTTATATTATGATATACAATATTTTATCATAATAATAGTAATAATAATAATAGTAATAATAATAATAGTAATAATAATAATAATAATATGTATATGTATAATATACGGCCATTTATGGCAATTAACGTACATCATTTACTGACTGCCCTCTCTCACTCTCTCTCTTTCTCCCTCTCTCACTCTCTCTCTTTCTCCCTCTCTCCCTCTCTCTCTTTCTCCCTTTCTCACTCTCTCTCTCTCCCTCTCTCTCTCACTCTCCCTCGCTCTCTCTCTTTCTCCCTCTGTCTCTCGTTCTCCCTCTCTCTCTCATTCTCTCTCTCTCTCTCACGCTCTCTCACTCTCTCTCTCGTTCTCCCTCTCTCACTCTCTCTCTTTCTCCCTCTCACTCTGTCTCTTTCTCCCTCTCTCACTCGCTCTCTCTCCCTCTCTCTCTCTCTCTCCCTCTCTCTCTCATTCTCTCTCTCACTCTCTCTCACGCTCTCTCCCTCTCTCTCTCATTCTCTCTCTCACTCTCACTCGCTCTCTCTCTCTCTTTCTCTCATCTCTCTCTCCCTCTCTCTCTCATCTCTCTCTCACTCTCACTCGCTCTCTCTCTCTTTCTCCCTCTGTCTCTCATTCTCTCTCTCTCTCTCTCACGCTCTCTCCCTCTCTCTCTCATCTCTCTCTCACTCTCTCTCTCATCTCTCTCTCACTCTCTCTCGCTCTCTCACTCTCTCTCTGTATGTGTGTGTGTGTGTGTGTCGGATTGTCAGTGTCAGTGTCAGTGAGCTCTATCACTCCATCGCTCTGTGACATGACGCAGGCTTATGGCACAGTGTGTGGCCAACCATTATAACAAAGCCCTGCTGCTGCTCGAACACACTCGGAAACTCGTACACACACTCACACACACACACACACACGCACGCTCTTGTATCTGTCGTGCCATTACCACTCGGCTGGTTGCTGTATTTTTTATGAACGTCCCCAGCAGTGGTGTAGAAAATTGCACAAACATTGTTAGGATGTTGAAATTGGTGTGTGTGGCAGTTATTGTGATGTATGTGACAAATGTGCAAGTGTGTGTGTGTGTGTGAGAGTTGTGTATTTCACAGTCAGGGCCTCGGTTTGAAGTGGAAGTCGTAATTAAGTCTCTTTAACGTAAAACAGAGTCGGTAACGATCTCTTTCTCTTTCTTATTTCTCCTCAAAGCGAAGTGACGAGCAGCAGCTTCTGCACTCGGTTATTATATCATAAATAACACGCTCAGGGGCGTGACGTTACGGGAAAGTAATCAGCGCCTCGAAGCGGAGGTACTATCACTACACCGCAGTTGAAAGCGCTTTATTCCTCTTTTTCCCGCCCGTCATGGAGACGTTTTTTTACCCGCCTGTTAGCGTTAAAGTGAAACAGTTTAAAAGAATGACAGGACGCGTATACGCCTGTAATCCTTCACGCCGCTGACGGACGCGATGAAGTCACTCTGACCTTCACGTTACGCTAATGATCTGAATATTTAAACCACTTCGTTAAGCGTTTCTTTCACATTCGATACGAATCAGGAGCTTAAACTTGTGTACATTCACATGCTGGTTAATGACCCGGCGGAAACGAGTGCGGAACTTGGCGCGTGCGTCTCCGGGGTGAACTCGAGCGGCGGCCGGAGCGTCGTTAAAATCATCTACCACGGAAATTATTCATCAGTGACCTTATATTCATAATGACAACAGAACAGGGACGACGTGATCTTGTAATTCCACCTTCTACTAAATATAGAAATATATTTATATAAATATATAAATATCAGAATATGATGAGGTTTTAGGAATGAAGACCAGACGGAAATGTCAGAAGCGGTTGATTGGAAGTGGAACTCGACCCCCAACGCGTCTGGTCCTTCAAGCTATCGAAGAAAATCCATTTCAGACATTTGACCTTGCTGTGACCTTGACCCTGTTCACGAATCGAACGGGTTCGTCTACGACGATCACGTTCCCCGACCCACTCTTGAGACTTCGCTCGAACGAGAATCTCGGGTTCGTACGCGCGGAGACGTAACGTCCCCCCCCAGCGCCTAGTGATGGAGACGTCAGTTACACGTGCTGCAATAAAAACACACAAACCTGCCGGTGCTGGACGATACGACCACGCAAACCCTCAGTTATTTATATTTTTATATATTTTACTAATTAAAAAAAGAACACGTTTTTTTGTTTACATTTTACAATTTAAAGGATTCGATGACACTTTATTTAATGTCTACAAAAATGACATTTTTTTAATTTAAAAAAAGAAAATTCTGAAAAATAAAATGCAAAATATTTAATATTTAACACTGAAAGGGGGAATTTGTTTTTAAAAAGAACTAAATTTCAAAATCACCTGCTTTACACGCTGACGAATTCATCACGTGGAGAAAACAATACCATGTACGTAAAGAAAGAAAGAAAGAAAGAAAGAAAGAAAATGCATGAAAATTTATTTTCGTGTTTTTTTCTTAAAAATCTGTAAAAAAAAAAACAAAACAAAAAAAAACTGTAACGTACGTTTTTGCACCGTAATCCGTTAAAAAAAAGATCAGTGATATGTTTTTTAAATATTTTTAAAAATGTAAATTTATTAAACACAACAGGGGGAAAAATATATTTTTTAAAGTGTATAATTCAAACCTACAAAATTCACATTTAAATACTTGGGAGTCAGCCTCCAAACTCCAGAGAAAAAAAAGAAACTTCCAGAGAAAGTGAAAATAATTTCATAAAAATTAATTATTAAACAAACAAACAAACAAATAAATAAATAAATAACCCTTCGCTTGACTTACATGTGAAAATAAATGACTCGTGTAGGGAGAAAAATAAAACCACATACAATACAACATAAAATAATCATGAAAATATAATAATAAATATCAAATAAATAAATATAATTTTAAAAAAAAAAGATCAAAGAAATATAAATCGAGAAATAAAGTCATCGTGGGGGAAAAATGAAATATATGAATAACAACGACAACATGCAAGAAAAAAATAAATAAAAAAACGTCATAAATGAGAAAATAAACGAATCGTGTAAAAAAATAAAAGAGAAAAAAGCGTATGATCTTCATGTAGAGGGAAACAAAATCGCACGTCAAAATAAAAACACGGTACAGAAAACAAACAAACAAATAAACAAATAAATAAATAAATGTGAAAACGTGACGTGTTTAAAAACCAGATGCTCGTGTTCACACACACGTGATGAGGTGCTGTTCTGTAACCTGAGCCTAAGATCAGACCGTCTAATAACGTCTAATAACAAGTGTGTGTGTGTGTGTGTGTGTGTGTGATGAGCGTGATCTCTGTCTGGGGTGAAATTCCTCCATGGCAACAGCTGGGCTTACTGTGACAACACCCTGTCGATGTTGTGCTAACACGCCGGTAGCCGTGGCAACACCGCCGTGACACCATGGCAACAGAGCCGCTTGACAGAGATAAGCGAGATGGTTAGCACCGCAGACGTTTCAATTCATCACCTTCTCTCCCTCTCTCTCTCTCTCCATCAATTCCTTTAACATCACTAAAAGAGAGAAAACTCCACAGTAAGAGATAACGCTGTAAAAACGACGGCGTTTTGTTTTGTATTTTTGTTTCGTTTGTTTCCCTCCGTCTCTCGTTCGCCCCTCATCATGTCGGTCGCTCATTAGAGCTCATTTCGGTGAAAGCGCGACGCTCGCTCTGTCGTCGGGGGGCTAATCGGTTTCCGACGTGCAGCCTCTTCTTTTGTTTATCCTCCGCCACGGCTTCATTAACACGCTATCTGATGCGTCAATTATATAATTGAATAAAAAAAAAAGATTATAGTAATAATAATAATAATAAATGCTTAACATTTTCCTCCTAAAGTCTCAGAAAAATAAATGTCAAATAAATAAAAACGCATTTATATCACTCCTCCAGTCATCGTTTCCCAATTTCACCACGAGTTTAGTCATTTATCTATTTCCTCTTTCATGTACCGCCATTTTGAGGACCGAAACGTGGTCTGCGCTAACGAGATACTTCGCTATTGTTCGCAATAACCGTAAAAGAAGTGAGCGATTAACGTTTTATTTTAGAAGAGGAGAGGGTCAGGACGTTAGCACACGTTAATGATGTTTTTGTGTGATTCACGTGTTAGATGTGACACTCAGTTTGGGACTAGCGTCGTTCTCGGATTAGATTAGCAAAGCAAGCCACCTGTACCAGCGTTGTTCTCGGATTAGATTAGCAAAAAGCCAGCTACCTGTACTAGCGTCGTTCTCGGATTAGATTAGCAAAGCATGCTACCTGTACTAGCTTCATTCTCGGATTAGATTACCAAAGCTAGCTACCTGTACTAGCGTCGTTTTCGGATTAGATTATCAAAGCGAGCTACCTGTACTAACATCGTTCTTGGATTAGATTAGCAAAGCGAGCTACCTGTACTAGCGTCGTTTCCAGGTTAGATTAGCAAAGCGAGCTACCTGTACTAGCGTCGTTCTCGGATTATATTAGCAAAGTGTGCTACTTGTACAAGCGTTGTTCTTGGGTCAGATTAGCAAAGCGAGCTACCTGAACTAGCGTCGTTCTCGGATTAGATGAGCAAAGTGAGCTACCTGTATTAGCGTCGTTCTCGGGTTAGATTAGCAAAAAGCGAGCTACTTGTACTAGCATTGTTCTCAGATAAGATTAGTAAAGCATGCTACCTTTAATAGCTTCATTCTTGGATTAGATTAGCAAAGCATGCTACCTGTACTAGCTTCATTCTTGGATTAGATTAGCAAAGCATGCTACCCGTACTGGTGGCATTCTCGGATTAGATTAGCAAAGCGAGCTACCCGTACTAGCGTTGATTACTAGCGTCAGATTACAGCTAACTGTGCTAGCTACGATCTCTGCTACGTCCTTTCTGATTGCAGGTGGGAACTAAAGGAACGCGAGTAGAAAATAAATGTTCGCCTGTTGCTGTGTCGCTTGCTAGTGTGAATTAGCCAACTTATTTCTGATTAACGCAACGTAACGTCCACGCTAATATGTTTATCACTCGTCCCTCTGTGAGTACTTCAGAGTTCACACTGTGTAGCTGTTTAACTTGACTGATAACAACAACACAGACCAAGTGTGCAAGCAGAACATTCCAGATCTGTGAGAAACCACGTTTCAGGAAGGGGGGTGGGGGGGGGGAGGTTGATGAACCCATGTGTGAGCAGCCACCCAATTACGCATGCTAAGGGTCAGCCGTTACTTCAGCTGTGTTCCCCCAAGTCCTCCTCACATCAAACATATCAAATGGGGCAGGACTCGGGGCGCTAATGTGCTGTGAAACACTGCCGATTCAGTCATCCTTGGGAGAAAAACAGGGCTGTGTACGAGTTTCACGCTAAAACGTTAGCGCTACCGGATCTGCGCTCTGTTCGTGTGCTGTTTTACAAATCCGCCATTTTGTAGTCACGTTATTTATCCTACACATTCGCTACAAACCTTCAGGTGAGTTTAACAGGTGTTCATGTAACTATACGAGCAGCCAATCACATCACAGAATGTGACGTAATGCAGAAAAAAGAAAGTACACCCTATTTGAATTCTGTTTTTGTTAACAATTACTTCTAGGGAGGGAAAAAATGACTACGTATTGAAATCTGGTTTTTTTGTTGTTGTTGTTGTGGTTAGTTGTTGCTGGAATTGAAGGGGGGTGTACTTTCTTTTTTACATGACCGACCATACGTCAAGAGTTTCGAAGAGTGAACGTTCGTGTCGACCATGCGATCTAGAGTCGCTAGAGATGTGTGTGTGTGTGTGTGTGTGTGTGTGTGCCATACTGAGAAGGTTTTTGAAAAGGCAGCGTGTGAAAGGGTTCTCCGCCTTGTGTACAGAATCGCTCCGGTTGTGTTCCAGCTCGTATCCGTGAACCCGTACACGCTGCTGTAAACACGTTATCCAGCTCAAAGAGCTGCAGGATCCAGAGTCATCACTCAGGAGTAAAGCGGGCGGAGGAAACCAAGAGACACATTAACACCGATCGCATCTGACATCATAATTACAACATTTAACCTGAGGGGCGCGTTCCCGAACAACGCCGTGTCAGCTGTATGAACGCGCCGCGCTGTACTTGTCCAAATATTGAAACCGCTCAAGATGATGTTTTCTCTTTTTACCAGCAGCTAGCGACAGATCATTCTACACATCTACTGCTGCAGAAAAGAAAAGAGTCCATCCATCCATCCCTCCCTCCCTCCTTCCCTCCCTCCCTCCCTCCTGCCCTCACTCCATCCATCCCTCCCTTCATCCCTCCATCCTTCCATCCATCCCTCCATATTTATATCATTATCTGGCTTTTATATCGATGTGTTAGTGTTGTTTTGACTGATTTGCCCCAACTGCAGCAAAACTGTTCTCAGGAGATATGTAATGGAAGCTCACCTGCAAATATGTTCATCAAAATATATTCATTCTCTTTGGCTTCACAGCCCTCTATAACTGTACTGCACTGACTCCTCCCTCTGTTACGACTCCTGCACCGACTCCTCTCTCCGCTACGACTGCTGCATTGACTCCTCTCTCCGCTACGACTCTTACACCGACTCCTCTCTCCGCTACGACTCCTGCATTGACTCCTCTCTCCGCTACGACTCCTGCACCGACTCCTCTCTCCGCTACGACTCCTACACCGACTCCTCTCTCCGCTACGACTCCTGCATTGACTCCTCTCTCCGCTACGACTCCTACACCGACTCCTCCCTCTGTTACGACTCCTGCACCGACTCCTCTCTCCGCTACGACTCCTGCATTGACTCCTCTCTCCGCTACGACTCCTGCATTGA
>JANDJT010000154.1:468690-479605 GCA_024331685.1 Stegophilus panzeri | reverse complement strand
TCATAATTGTTTTTCCAACGACTAATCACTGATCACCATTGTTCTTGAAGACTAATCACTGATCACCATTGTTCTTGTAGACTAATCACTGATCACCATTGTTCCTGTAGACTAATCACCATTGTTCCTGACGATCAATCACTAATCACAATTGTTCCTGAAGACTAATCACTGAACATCATTGTTCTCAATGACTAATCACTCAACATCATTGTTCTCAATGACTAATCACTGATCACCATTGTTTGTTCACTTGTTTGTTCTTCATTTTAAATTCTCTTCTTGGTGATAGTTACAGTAATAAAAGCGAATCGTTCCCTCACTAAATGTTTCCTTAGTCTATTTCCCAGCTCCTCTCTACCACTACTCCAATTTATGTACGTTCTTTACAGAAATTCTGCAAACACGCTGATAGTCCTTTTGTGGTTCCTTTACCAAAGCCGACTTCTTTCTATAATAAATAATTTAATATATTTAATATATTAATCTATTATTTTCTGTTATGATAAACACGCAACACTGGTAGTTGCCTTGAGGACACGGAAATTCTGTTACGTCGGAATTCAAAAGCAAACGCAAATCGACTTTTTTTCTCCAGTGAATTTGGAAACACCCAGCAGCGAACATCTGCACGTTCACTAACAATACTTCAAATGAGCTTCTGTAGACAGAGGAGTATGTGTACTTTGTGTAAAAAGTGGTTCAGCTGCAAAATGAAAGGATGGAGTGTTCGGTCACAGGGGGAGCGCTGCTGAAGGTTTGGAGTTGCACTGATACGTCTTGAAGCACCTCTTAGTTTGATTATGATTCTCGCAACTCCACTAAAGCGAAGCCCTAACGCGCCCGAGTCATGATGGAGGACATCGTTCCAGGCAAATGAGGGAATAAATAAATCAGGCCCCCATGAATTATGAACGCCTTCGCATATATATCCAGCATAGAAAACATCCCTCCTTGAATTACAATCGGAGGGGGAAAAATGATCACACCCTACGAGGCATAGAGGATCGGTTTGTCATCGCACGTCGCACGAAAATGAATTTACAGCTAACACGTTCAGCGACGTAAAATGAAAATGGCAAAGCCGACATCAACGCCATTAAAAAAAGCTTGCTACAAAGTCGTTATGAGTTCTGAGCACACTGAGGCTATTTCATCAGCGTTTAAGAGAAGCAAATCGGTTAAAATGGCTGCATTAGTGTTCGTTTGAAGTCAGTTCAAGTTAAGCTGCTGATGAAACCGAGTGACATATCAGCTGCCAAGATGCTGATGTACTTATGGGACTATATTATGTGGCTCTATGTCACATTACTGATAGAATATGAAAAGAATATGAATGGTGTAGAGCACGGGTATTCAGCTAACCTTTGTGACGATCTAGCTACGTAAAATTCCTTGCTTAATCATCCAGATAAGCAGCTAGCATGACTGAATTACACCAACAGTACCATTGTAATGCTTATACATGAACACATATACGTCTTGATGGTTAAGTTTCATTTCATAGTAGTGTTTCATGTTACAACTAGCTCCCCAGACTCTGATCAATTGAGATACCTGTTTGGAAGCTTAATTGAAATAATCCCACACATCTCTGTCCATTCATCTTCAAACATTCTGTTCTCGTTGTCAGGTTTTATTTAATAGTCTACGGCAGTATTCGTTTCCCGATGAGCTGCCGTCAGATTTATATTTGAACTGCAAAGGTGTGGTTAGAGACAGGACGTAAGTGTGTATTCTCAGCATGTGTGTTTTATTATCCATGAAGGATAATCAAAGCTCGCTGCGTAGGTCAATAAACAAGAAGGCGACATCAAAGAAGAGGGGTCCATAATCGAATACAGTAACACGGAGGAGAAACCGAAAGAAAAACAGAAACTAAGGAAAATAAGGCTCGGCGAGACTTATGATAAGACAGTATGGCATGAATGAATTAAAGGCTGAGCACAGAACAGATAAACACAATAAGGTAACAAACCAATGACACGACAGGGAGCGGAGACATGACCACAACTAAAATGAAGGTGAAACATCAACAAAAGCACATGGAGAACTGGGAACAATAGCAAGTAACGCTCGCTCATGAGACTCGCACTGAAATAGGGAGGGGATACGTGACAGTAATTTATACACAAATGTATGTGATTGGACAACTGGACAATGGATCTGCTACAGTATTTTTTTTTTTATTCAATATACTACACGCCAGTTGATGACCCCTGCTATAGCAGGTATTACAGATAGTGATAATTGTAGTGTAGATTTAGGACTGTATTCAGTTTATAACGAGGAATTTCCAACACTAACAGAATTATCACTGGCACTCTTGGTTCAACTTTTCTCTGACATGTCGCCCTCTAAGACTGTCGAGCTTTTACACAGGTATTCCATCATACACACACACACACACACACACACAGAGCAACTGAATTTCCTGCAACAACTTGTTGCCAAAGCCGACTTGCAACAAACAGACAAAAGAACAGGAAGTTGACAGGCAGCAGGACGTAGGACTGGCAACCTGACACAGTGTTTGGCACAGATGGCATCACCAATGCTGGGTATCTGTCAGAGATCTGAAACAGTGTCTAGTTAAATGTCACAAAGTTGCAGAGCTAAAACATGGCTAAAAAAATATCCAGTATTCACATTCTCTCTTTACTTGCCAGTGTAAATATCTGATTTGTGTCAGCTATGATAAAATAGTTGATATTATAAGCCAGGATAAACTAGGCCAGACAAACACTGGGGTAGCTGGCACCACCTCCAAAACCACCGGCCAGGAAGAAACACCTGTTCCTGAGTTTTATGGATCGGTTTTTCAGCCTCAATTTTTACAAGGTCCACCACAAAAAGTCACCTTTGTGGATAAAAACGCTGAAATGGAGTCACACCTAAAACAACCCCAGTTTGGCCAGTGATTCCATTTCAAGGGCACAGAATTTCTGGTGAATTTCCTATAGTGGTTATTAGTAGAAAATAGAGGGTTTAAAAAACCATTTCACAACACGTGCACATCTCGTGTGACTCCACGTGGGGTCGGTTGCTTTATTGGCCTTTGCAATAGTCAGGACTACCCACAAATCTAGACTTTAGCTGCCAGATAGAAAGATGAGAAGGTTTCACAGCCAGTGAGTTATGGAATAACTTACCTTCTCAGCCATGGTCATGGCTGCACCTCCGTGGACGCCCAGGATGGGCATGGCAGTCTGGGAAGAGACAAAGTCCAGCATCTGGGCGATAGCTTCCTGGTCGGTTCCGTCGCCGTACACAAGGCCATGCAATCGCTGGCGTGCCATGAGCTGACACAGGTGGGTGAGCATGCTGCCGGGGTCTGTGTGGTTCACTTGCACGGCGAGCACGCTGATGTCCAGTGGTGCGCCGATGCCTGGTGCTGGACGCAATGCCCGTTCAGGGACACCGCGAGTCTCTCCCAGGATCACCGCCACGCTTAGAGAGGGTGCGCTCTCGGCTGCCTGAGACCAGCCCAGCAAAGCCCAGGCCATCAGTGCCAGGCGTACTGCGACTCCCATGATTCTCGGCTTCAGCCCCTGTCAAGAGAGTACATTAGATTCAACTTTATCGTCATTGTGCAGAGTACAATACAGAGCCAATGAAATGCAGAGAAAACAGAGAACATTACGCTCAAGTGCTGGATGGATGGATGGATAGATGGATGGATGACTGGATGGATTGAGGGATTAAGGGATTGAGGGATGGATGGGTGTATGGTGGGGATGGATATACGCATTTTGAATATGACATTAAAAGTGTATTGCAGTTTATTACAGTGGTGTAAACTAAGTGTTAACATGTGATGGAGGGAAGGATGGATGGATAGATGGATGGATGGAGGATGGCCAGAAACATAAACATTATGGATGGATGGATGGTGGATATATGGCATTGATGGCTGGCTAGCTTGCAGGAAGGGTGGATGTCTGGCTGGTTGGCTGACCTGATAGATGGATGGATGGATGGATGCATGGAGGGATAGATTGATGGATAGATAAATAGACATTCTTTGAGTGTGACATTAATAATTTACAGAGAAGTAAAGTGTTAAAGTATCAGACACATTTTTATTTCAGCTGCTTCATTGAAGAGATAAAACAGCGCATCAACAAAAGTGTCTAAAAGCTTCTACTGATGTACGATGCACTCTTCTCATCCTATCCATAGCACAAAGCTGGTAGTTTTTAATTAGCCTAAACTGTTTAATGGGACAGCGGTTCACTTTCCACTAATTACCTAAGATGATTGAGTTACCTCAGGGCAGTCTGAGCGTATCTAAATGGCCTACTTAACTGACAAGTGTCATAAAGAGTTTATAGCGGGATATGGCTAAATTTGTTGCCTCACAGATTCCATATGTCTTGCGTAGCTGTGTACTGAAGCGCAGTAATTATTAATGGCACCACGCACATAAGGGAAGTGCATCATTACTTGATGACTGAGAAAAAGCTCACATAGGGTTAAGTATAGAAGCGCTGCCAGCAAAATAACCCGACTGATGTATAGCTCATGAGATACTTAAAAAAGCAGCAATTACTGAGTGTAAAGTAATTAAAAATCCACTGAATTAAAACTATAGGTTTCTCAAAAGGCACAATGTAGGACCTGGAAATACTTTGAATAGAAATCTGTCTAACATATCTTTCCATTTATTAATATTATGAATTTAATAAGTAAAAAAATAATCCAAGCTACGCAAACAAGAAGATGCGGATGCCGTTTACACCTCGCCATCCTGAATGTGACAGTAGGCAACGTCTCTGAGAGCTCCTCTCCTGTGAAATTCATGCAGACGTAATGAATCGTCTGGCTGGGGTTTGTTTTAGACACTTTAAACCCAATTCAGTGTCCAGTCGAAGCTGCGGCAAAAGGGGGGGGGGGGGGGGGTATCAGACAGGAAGCTGGAAGACTTCACAGAGTATTACAATATTCGACCAAATTCTTTGTCATCTCAGTGTACGATTTAGCCATGAAAGTATGTGTGAACTTTATATAACTATAGACTGCTCCAGGGACTGGCGTTACAGGCGCCAGAAATAGAGCTAATATCTGAATTGTTGAATAATTGAACCTCTTCGTTAATACGTGTGTGAATCTGTCACCTGTATGTTCACAATCTGGTTCAGGCTGAGATTTCCCGTCGTAATGAACTCGGTGGTAGTGTCCAGATTTAATTTTTTTTTTTTTTTAAATCTCATTAACAATAACTTTTAAAGGAGATTTCATAACATTTCATTAAAAAAGCACACCATGTTAATCTGTATCTGTTGTCTGGTTCTTAAACTGACTTGTTTAAGCTCAGACATGAAATCTGTTGGTCCCACACCCGCAAGCTACACCAACACCGTCTCCCACTGTGATTTATTTCTCTTACATCATAGCAAGTCGCCCAAAATGACTATTTATTTATTTATTTGTTTGTTTATGTATTAAAGAATGCCAAATCATACCTTTTTATCCATTTATAGTGGACATTTAATGTCAGGGAAACAAGTTAGTTCCTGTTGTCACTTACGTTATGGCAGCTTTTAACGCTCGTTCCTTCACCAGCCCTCTCTTTATTCTCTCTCTTTATTCTCTTTCTCTTTTCTCTCTCTTTATTCTCTCTCTTGAACTTAAAAGACACCGTTGTCACAAATTCCCCCTCACCCGTGTGTTCCCATTTGTTCTGTTGTACGTGATCTTGTTTATGTCGCTCCTGTGTCATGTCATGTCTATTTCTACGTCTATGTATTGGTAGTGGTTGCTCCCTGGTTAAAGGCTCTGGGTTACTGGTCAGGAGTTCAAGCCCCAGCACAGCCAAGCTGACACTGTTTGGCCCTTGAGCGAGGCCCTTAACCCACAACTCCTCAGTTGTATAAATGAGATAAATGTAAGTTTCTCTGGATAACGGCATCTGCTAAATGCCGTAAATCTAATGTAATGTATAATACCATTTCATTGTCTCTACGTGAAGTCTTTCCATCCTTTTTGCTACATTAAATCTGAGCTTTGTTTTCCCATGAATATGGATTATCCCTGTTTAATGTTGCCTGCCTGTTTCCTGACCTATACTACAGACACTGCTAATGATTTTCATTAAATACGTATAATGATTTGGCTGAATTCAGCCTAGACGCTGAGTTGAAGGTTAAGAGCCTTGCTGAAGGCCAAACAGTGGCACTCCTGGTACTTTTTTTTCCCTCACTAACTGCTGAGCTGTCAATGACCTTAGTAAGGTACATATCCCTTCATGACACTAATGACTTATCGGGATGCGCACCAGCAGCACCAACAATTACCTACGAGCTCGCTGCGAACCGAATCCTAAACAGGGCGTATGATTCTCGCCCTGAATACTTTCTATACAATTCCACAACTTAGTGTGTCTCAAACTGGTGAGTGATCAATTAAGCCCTACGTCTACCTCCTGGCAAACAGCTTAGACATGCTAAGAATAAAAACACTTCAGGCCTGACGTGGAGTTTGCTCATTAATGCCAATCAAAGTAATTGCTTAATTGGTTTCTTCACTGGTTGTTTATGGGGTTTACAAGGTCGTCATGCCTCACTGGCTGCAGAAATTCCAAGACACACACTTGTGCTCTCCTGCCTCTGGAACGTTCTCATTTAACTGGCCAAGATAATGTCTGTAATTAAGCATGGATAGAGAGGAACCAGAGCCGCACCCTCAGGCAAACCTGGAGTTGCTTTTAGCACTTATGGAAACTCTGCATCTCTCTCTCTCTCTCTCTCTCTTTATTCTGTGAGTGTGTGTTTAAAAGGAAGCTTCTGAGCATCTCCAAATCTGCAAATGAGGGTAATTGCTTAAAACGTGTGAAAGTCTAGTTCACAGCATGCAGTTAAGCTAAACCCTGTTTTGTGTTTACCCCCAACACCTGCAGGCTGCTTCCTGATTGCAGAAACACCAGTCCTTCATATACGAACATGCCTGTCTCACACACACACACACACACACACACACACACAGGTATTTTTAACCCCCGCATTACAATTTCAGCAATGCAGCATAGAGCTGCCTCCGTGCCAACGTGAGTAAACGTGTGTGTGAGCGTTCACGTGGGAGAGATTCAGAGCTCGACTCTTAGCGTACCTTGGAGTTCTTGTGACCTTTCATGGAGTCCGTGTTTCATAATTCACAACCAGAATCTCTAGCTCCAGCAGAGAATTTGCTAAACATCTCCACCGAGATGAGCAGATTTACTGACCCTACGTTCAAATATGGTTTTTAGTACTCCATTAGGCTGAGTTGGCTTTATAGTGCTGTAGCCGATTTTTGTTGTCGCAGAGAAGAATCAATCATATATCGTATAATAATTCTTCAGCCGTGAGTTTTGGCGTCTTACATCACATAAAGCGTTGACAAGAACGTTCTCGCAGTGTCGGAAGGTTTACGCTATGATACGACACTCGTCTAAAATCCACCATTTGGTAGGACCGTATAGGATGACGCCAAACTCACACTACAGCTACAAATACGGTAGTGGCGATGGCGAAACGTAAACCAAATGGACAGAAAAAAAAATCTCCTCGTCGCCACAAGCTGACTTTAAAGAATGTGTGCGTTTATCCAAGCTTGATTTCTGTGGTCATTTTCTTTCAACGCAGGTCTACCATTAGGAGATCTTCATCGTATCATCTGACATGGAGCAAACACGTTATCGTTAAAGAATTCGGCCAAGATTTTCTTGCGATCTAATACAGTGGAACAAGTCTTTACGTTAAACGAATGCTGAAACCAGAGTACGATGGAAACTAGTCTACAAGGGGGCCAAGGTATAGCAGTGAGTGAAAGACACTTGACCTTGGCAGCAATGCCATTGAACCATGGTGGTTTCTTACTGGCTTGTTCCCTGGCTTATGTTTATATTTTTGCTAGCTTACACTTACAAGTATCTGTTTGCCAAGCACTTTCACCAGAACGACAACGAATTGGAGCAATGGAAGGATATGGATGGATGACTGCAGCTATCAAGAAAATATCTGCTCAGAGGAGAAACTCCGGTCTCTTTGGCACCAGACAAACCCTGATATACACCACCAACATCCAACCAGTGAGGACCCACAGGTCCTTCAATCATGCTGCTTGTCAATTCAAAAATCTTCTCATCTTACACTAGCATTCATGCTCCCTAGCCTCAGCAGTGGGATTTTGGGGAAGTGGGTTTGGAAGAAGAGATAAAATAAAAAGGTTGATGTATTTGTTTGTAATCAGTTAAATACAGCATAAAATCTTTCTTACTTTTCTGACCTGACGTCTTTAGCTCTCTCGGTATCTACGCTCTGGTGCGACGAGCTGGCCTTCTGCTAAATAATTTCGGTAAATGCATGCGATTGGAAAAAAAACAAAAGAGGAAGATACTTTGCTGGGTTCTCATCCAGACCGGGGTCTCTTGAAGTAAGGTACTGGAAACCAAGCTTAAGATGCAGATAATGAGGTCAATGATGGTGCATTAAACACCGTACTGAGTGAGTGTGTGAGTGTGTGTGGGAAGGGCGAGAGGCTGAGAGAGAGCTCCACATTATCTTAAAATAAACACCTGTGTCAGCCTAAAACACTCACCACACACACACACACACACACACACTCACACACACACCAAGAGAAGAAGTCAAAGCTAGTCATCTATTACTTGTTTCCACTTAACCTCTGCATTTTGAAATACACTTCAGGCTCCATCAATTCTTTACGGATTGCTCAGAACGTGTTTGCGTCAAACTGAACACACACACACACACACACACACACACTGTATCCCTCCATATTTCTCCATAAGAAGAACCTTTTTTTTTTTCATAACTAAGCTTGTTGAAAGGAAAATGTCAGAAAATGTGTTTGGCCAACGTGACTGCGCCCCCAAAAAACAGCAAATCCCACTTCATTAACCTCTGCAGCGTAATAACGGCGCCCCCTGCTGGATAGAAGCACTATTAATCTTCATTCACCACCAAATTTACGATTCAGGATGTAAATCTGACGCGACCTGTCGTGCGGGCGTCGATAAAGAAAACTCTTTCGTACTTCACACGACGGTTTGTGTTCGTTTGGACGTCTTCTGGACGTTTGTGAAGCAGTGTACGCGGGGTGTGTGAAGTTCCTCAGACACAGAACCGAGAGGTTCATCATATTTCTAACTCTGTAGCTATTAAAGGACAAGCAGTTTGAGGTTGTTGGGTTTTTTTTTTCTCTCGTTAACCAACGCTGACAGTTACCTCAGCGTAGCTAACAGGCTAAAATCAAAACGCTGACGGTGAACATACTGATACACGGTTATCCTTTCATATAATACAGGTATAATGACTACAAAAACTCACGTCGACCAGAAACAAACCTACAAACACCAAAATAATAATAATAATGAGGGAAATTTTCACGTTTGTTAGCATGAGAGAAAATCCTGACAGGAATGAGAAGACGCGCGAGCCGCGATATTTCAAATATAACCGCCGCTGTGTGTACATGTGTGTACATGTGTGCGCGCGCGTGTGTGTGTGTGTGTGTGTGTGGTATTCCCCTCACGCGCACTGTCTATGTAGGGCGCTCGCGCAGCAGGTGTTGCGCATCAACGGACTGATAAAACGATAATAATAATAATAATAATGATGATAATAATAATAATGATAATAATAATAATGTGTATTATTTATTCGTCCTCTCGTGCAACGTGACAAGGAAATAAGTTACGAGTCCACGTCAAATATAGAAATAAAATGTTTTTAAAATAAATAAATCACACAGATATAGCTAGCGTGCATCTCTGTCAGGAAAAACGGCACTTACTTGAAACAAAGAGATTTTAGATAGATGAATAAATAAATAAATAAATAAACGACTTACCCGATGTCTTCTTTACACATTTCCAGCATTCTAATCGCTGATTATATCGGTTTCCGTGTCATGTTTCTTTTCCCCGTTAAATCCGTTCAAGTTGAAGAGTCGGAACGGCGGAAATCCACCGGTGTCCTTGTGTTTACCTTCATCATCTCTAAAGTGTGTGGGAGGCAGGAACGAGATCTTTTAATCGTTTTGGGTTTTTATAGCTATAGCAGAAAGTACAAGGAATCCGGTAGGAATTTTTTTTCTTCCCCTCAGAGTCTCGAGCGCATCGTTCCGCAGTGGAGCCGGTGGAACAGGTCCGCGTGCCTGCCGTTCCCGTTCTCCTAAGGTGGATATTCCGTCAACATCGCATCCTTTTTCTCTCTCTTTCTTTTTTTTTTTTTTTTTGTCGGGAGGGGAGGAAACACACACACACACACACACACAAACGGACACAAGGGCGACGATTTCACACGTGAGAAACGCAATCTCAGGCAGTTAGACACGTCTCACGCGCTACTACGGACGACGACACAGATTACGGTTTCGGTCGAATCCTCAGTGACGGTCTCGAGCGCGTCCACGCGCCTGGACGCAGTGCCTCCCACGCGCGCCAGTGACAAGGCTCAGTCCTTAAACAGACGCGTTCAGGTTACAGGTAAGTACGTAAATAAATAAATAAATAAACACCGAGCTCTGGGAGGGTGTGTGTGCCGCCTAAAGACGCTGCCTGTGTTTTTTATTTATTTAAAACGTTTTTAAAAATCCACGAGCGCTTCCGTTACGCGTTTAACCGCTTTAACTTTCCCGCCCATTATAATTGTAGGTAGACTGCACGCGCGAGGTAATCCGTTCATTCTCTCTCTCTCTCTCTCTCTCTCTCTCTCTCTCTCTCTCTCTCACTGTCTGTTTCTCTCTCTCTGTCTGTCTGTTTCTCTCTCTCTGTTTCTCTCTCTCTCTGTTTCTCTCTCTCTGTCTGTCTGTTTCTCTCTCTCTCTGTCTGTTTATCTCTCTTTCTCTCTCTCTCTCTCTCTCTCTCTCTCTCTCTTTCTCTCTCTCTCTCTCTCTCTCTCTCTCTCTCTCT
>JANDJT010000154.1:452498-468501 GCA_024331685.1 Stegophilus panzeri | reverse complement strand
AGTCACTCTCTCTCTCTCTCTCTCTTTCTCACTCTCTCTCTCTCTCTCTCTCTCTCTCTCTCTCTCTCTCTCTCTCTCTCTCTTCCACCCAGTACCGACCCACCATGAGTGGAAAATCTACTCGTATCTGTTGGTTCCAACGCTGACGACGCCAGAAAATATTTCCTCACAGCACCTGAAAAATGACGACATTACCCCATTATCCTGCGTCGCGCGGTCAGACGTGTGAACATCTTCACCGGCTGTAGGGACCGCTCCAAATACGGTAATGACGATGACCGAAACAAACAAAAATATCCTTATTACTTCATGGTATAATTTATTTTATTGGGGTCTCGTACGGTGTGATCAGTGATACTCGTAAAAAAAAAATACCGCAGCAATCAGAATAAAACATGGAAGACAGACTCGGGTATTGATTTTTTTTTGCTGCTGCTTTTCATTTAAATAAAGTTGTAAGACAAGCGAAAAGCACGTCTGTGTTTGTATCTTGTCAGTTACTAATGCTGTGACAGTAATAGGTTTTATAGACTGAAGTCCTTTTCACTTGTGTGTGCTTTATTAAGATGTTCATAACTAATCACACACACATGGTGGTTTCTGAGAGCAAAATAAACCCTGACGCAGATATTAAGTCACTTCCATCTGTTCCGTGTATCGTCTCTGGATCAGCGCTAAACCCCGAAATCTTTCAGTCAGGGCTTTTAAATGTTTAATCGGATGTAGTGGGATCAATCAGAACTTCAGGGGAGAGCTCATTGGCACAGACACCTCCATCACATCTCCTGGTGCGATCCGGTCGTATCAAACACTCGCGGGCGTGCCGTTGTAGGAAAACAATCAACAAGTGGATTATGTGTGAATCAACCTGAAGTGGATTATTTTCCTACGACAGCACGTAAAGTGTTTTATTCCTCTCATAATATTCATTAAATTATTCATTAAAGAACGTCAGGTCATATCCATATCTAGTTACTTTTAACGTTGTAAATCTTGTGAAAAAAGGTTAGTTAAGAAACGTAAGAATTGTTGTTGTTGTTGTTGTTTTGGAAAGGTAACGTTTTTTAAACGTTCTCTGCTAGTTTTTTTAGGTTCAGAAAGTTCGTTTTTTTAACATTGGTTTATTAAAGTTTATTAGGTTTGTAAAGTTACTTTTTAGGGGTGTTTAATTTCTTGTTTATTTTTAAAATCCATCCATTCATTCATCCGGGTCGCTGCTTGTCGTGTCGCCGATAAAAGAGAAAACTCATTTATTTGGCTTTTCATGTGAGATTAGAATTGAAGTTTCCTGCGCTGGGATTTGACAGTGTGAACTTTCTGGTTCCACTACACCCTGAAGCTGCTTCTGACAACCGTGGGCTTTAGAGCTTCAAGGCGAATATGAAAACGCAATTACCGGCGAACATCAGAAACGCGTCTCTGTGGCGGTGGAGGTGCCGTCGGTTACTCTGAATGCGGGTAAAGCACAGGAAGTTTGCGGAGGGAACCGTGGCGTTTGATGTAGGGCCGAGCGACGCTCGCTCATGAGACCTCAGCACACCTGGGCATACTACTCGTGCATATTTCACACCGCTTAGAGCACAGTGTTGGACAGAACCATACTACAGAGGACTTTTACAGATGGTAAATAAATATCTTAAATACAACAAAAGGTGTGCACGTCTAACCCACCCTAATCGGGCTCAGGTGCAGGACAACAAAAATAAACTATATGGAGGAAAGAAGCGTGATTCTAAGCTTACACACACTAAGTTTACAGCTCCAAACCACTTTTTATTGAAATATGTGTCTGGTATTAAGACTGATGAAGACCTGATGGTCAAAACGTTGTGCTTTCAATAAATAATAAAGAGCTGTGCGGACATCGCGCTTCTTTTCTCCAAATAAATATTTTAGACTTTTTTTAAAAAATTAAGAAATTTAGTTCATTAAAAATGTCCATGGATGTCGGTCAGCTTGGTCCTGACTTGAAGCTGGGTCCAGTTCACCTTGATCTGTCCCCTAAAGCTTGGACCATATTTGCTCTGACATCATGTGTGTAAAAATGGAAAGAATATGGCAGAACCACTGAGACGCTGCCTAGAGTAGATTAGAACGTCCTCCAAAACTTCCTCGGAGAACTCCAGAAAAAACAAACTGGGCTTCATGGAAGACTGATGAGAAGATCGACATTTATTTCTTTTTCTCATTTGCAGTTTGGACCAATTCAATTACTTGACAAACAGATATGTACATACCCATACACTGTAAGGTCGACGTGCTGTTCCCCCAGACCACAAACAAAAAAAACAAAAGGGATTGGTTCTTGAGGTTCTCACACCTCACCAAACAGAAGCCAGACTCTCTGGGGAAAACGTGAAAGTGTGAAAAAGCTGCGTGGTTTAAGCTGTAGCATCAACCGTGTGGCTGAGAAACCTGTTTTTACGGTCTAGAATGTTTGTTTGTGTTTGGATGGGCATCTTGTCAGTCATTTTATAGACACACCCCCAAGGCAACTTCACTCCCCGCCCCATGTCAGTCTGTTCAGAACGAAAAACATAGCTGAAATCAGCAAGCGTCCAGCACAGCCAGATACTAACCCACACTGTGCTTCAAGACAAGAAAGTCAGTAGATGCACCAGAAGAAATCCTGTCAGTGATTTCCCATGAAGTTATATGCAGAATTAGAAACGTTGCTACTTAAAAGCGCCGTCATGACAGTCCTTGCAAACCGCAGTTGAACTCAACAAGCCAAGTTCTAGGGGCGGAGCTCTGTGTAAATTGTTCGGAATGTCCCTAAACTCCACCTACTCCACCTACTTGACAAATCTGGCCGTGACAGCATGTGTTGCAAGATCGTTTATTACAATAATAAACCTAGCAGGCTAATTCATGAGTTTATGCTAGCAAGTGTACTTTTCTGTCAGGTTGTCCTATGTTACGTACCTTTAACGGGTTTAACAGTTCAGAAAATCTCGGCTATGTGGAGTTCTAGAGTTAAAGCAAAAGTACGGTCTGTTTCCAAACCTTAAGCATTTATCACATTGCCTTTACTCAGAAGGACACATGCAATGCTGCCTTCAAATTTGACCAAGATAAGGTGTGTTAGAAGATAGCCGACCTTGAGCTCCCGTCCAAATTGGAAAGTCTTTATCTCCGGGGAACACAAACGCTGTCTATAAATGCTTCCTCCACCTCCTTCTCCTTCTCCTCCTCCTCCTCCTCCAAATGCGACGTTCCCAAATGAAGAGTGAGAGGAGCGATATTTTGAAGTGGTAACAATACTGTGCATTTTATCAGCGACTTCCTGAGGAAGTGTGTCGGCTGGAAGAACATTTCAATGCAGCGGTCTGATTTTAAGAGCTGCTTAAGAGATAAGAAGATACGTTTTATAAGATATAATGTCTGAAATATACAGCGTATACTCTGCCACATTTTAAAGCGGACGTCAGATTTGCGTAGCTTGCTAATAAAAGAATTACGCCAGTAACACATTTTGTCAGTAGCTGATGCTGTGTTTAACTAACTAGGAAAAAAACGCAGCTCAACTCAGAAAGTGTTGACGTCAAATCAAAATGGCCGCTCACAGAACAGCAAACAAAGTCTATACGTTTATAAACGTTATACTGTATATAGTCAACATACAGACATGTTCGCTTGTCTATACACAATCTATAACGCTGACTATACAGTTGGCTAGTACAGCACAGTTAGCTAGTTTTGTAGCTAACAATAGATGTACATTGGGGCGGCCATGTTTTTTTTTTTTCCAACTCTGCGGGTTTTAAAGCAAAAAATACATTTATTAATCGAGCAAAATCCCAATGTAGCTCCTGTCTTGGGTGAAGTGTACGGCTCGTCGCTGCTTTGGCGACCGGGAACGAGCAGCACCGAGCTGGACACTTCACCCAGGAAACAAAGGCTTCCGGTCACCATCGAACACATAGAGAACGACACCCTGATGGTGACGCTGAGATAGGAGCTACACCGGGAATTTGCTCGATTGCAACACAAAGTGAGTGCGTTTCATTAATATTATTTTGCTTTAAAAGCACTAACGCCATAAGCTAAGCTAAGCTAATTGGCGCTTGTGCTTTTGCGCCACCCACATTACTATTTCAACATAAGGTAAAACGGAAGTGCGTATATGCTGCTTTGCAGTAGGCGGGAATTTTCTGACGTCATTGTGAAATGGGTCTATTGACAGCCGTTGATTTACACATGGGGCTTTAAACGGAGAGGCCTTTAGTGTGCAGTGCTGAGTTTATCGCTCTCGTTCGCCCCCTAGTGGAATAACAGAGAATAGCACTGTTTCTTTTGGGGGGGTTTTTTTGTGTTTGTTTTCTTTTTTGAACGTTAAAATTGAACACAAGACAGTTTTAATTTAGAACACGGATCCTAAATTCATTTCATGGGCAAAGATTAGAGCCTTTATAGGTTTTAGATGTACATGTAGAAGACTCACTATATATATATATATATATATATATTTATAGTGTGTGTGTGTTATATTGGTGTTGCGTCATGGTGTGAGGCCCACACATTGCTCCACAGGCTGGCTTCGAATAAAAGTGCAACTGGAGCTACAGACCACAACACACACACACACACACACACACACACACACACACACACACCTTTTTTTTTTTATATTTCTTTGAAAAATTTATATTCATTTAAATGCGTGCTCACACAATTATTACACGCTTAAGCATATAACGCTTATGCACTAAGCTACACACACACACATAAATATAACACAATAAATCATTGACAGACAGAACAATGTCTCCGGCTAATCTTAATGAACAGGTTGACTGTTACAAATGCTGTTGTCCTCGCCTTCTTTTTGGTGAGATTCTGAGGCTGTAAATCATTCATGTCAGTGTCTCTCTCTCTCACACACACACACACACACACACACACACACACACACACACTCACTAAACCTCAAAGTTTCGGTCCAAAAGGCAGATTTAACAAGCTTTACTGGAATCTGGAACCTGGTGTGAGCATAGTAGTGGCCCAGAGCTGTCCAGTAGAATCTTTCACTGTTTTTCACAGTAGTGTGTGTGTGTGTGTGTGTGTGTGTGTGTTTACTGATACCTCAGGATCCGAAACATTTCATAGGTCTCAATAACAGAAGGGAAGCGTATAGTATTTTATGAGTTGTGGTGCAACAGAGAGCGCGAGATGAGAAAGTACACCTGAGCGGAATATTTATGCGAGGCGCGTATGAACGTTTTTAGCCGTTGAAACGACGCCACGAGATTAACTCGTTTGCATTTACATTTGTTTAGCCGATCCAGAGCGACTTACAGAGCTAATCTAAATTCTGAGTTTTGTTTCAGGGGTTTTTTTCCCCCTCAGTGCACATTAGTGCTACTTGATCACGATCTCCCAGGAAACGCATTCTTTTTTTTTCTTTCTTTTTTTTTTCATTTATGACGACTTTTATTCTTCGTTTATTGCATTGTTGGTCACAAATACTAGATACAAGAGCCCTCTTAAAGCCTGCTGGTCTTTACAAAAATGGATTGAAGCATCCAGCAGGCAAAGCACGAGGAGAAGCGTCGTTATTCATCGTTATGAGCTTTAGTAACACGTGTTTAGTGCACTTACACTGGTCTTGCCTCAAAAAGCCTCAAAGCTGGCAGAATAATAAGAAACAAACCCTGTAGATCAGAGGACCTACAACTAAAACAGAATATTTTAGTCTCCCAATGTCTTTAGTAAGGAATAAAACACTTGTGTGTGCTGTAAGAGGAAAATCATCAACGACAGAGCGACGTAATGGAGCGGAGTTACTCTTACTGTTCATTATTTTCCGTTTAGAAGTGTTTTATTCTTCGTACACCACTAACACCAGCAATATAGGATGTTGTGGAACATCTGCGAACGTATCAAGTTATCTCGTCTACATTCCAGCAGCCATACACAACCGTTTCACTTGCTCCAAAGTGCTAACACTGGAGACTCCTTACATCATTTCTCCTCACGTCACGATGTAAAAAAAATCTGTTTATTATTAGTGGAGTCCCTGCGAACGAGCTGTTACTATAGAAACGATAACGCAGATCAGAATGAGCGTGTTGATATATAAACCTTGGACGTTTTCTGAGACAGAGGAGTTGGCGGAAACGTTATCAAGATGGCCGCTTGCCTCCGTTAATAAACGTGCTACGATTTCGGTTTGTTTGTTTGCACTTTAATCTGTAATTGTGTCGTGACTTGCATTAGAATTCAGAATTCCAGCACAATGAGATGTAACGCCACACATTTATTTATTTATTTGTTTGTTTATTTATTTGTTGCTTTTCCGCTTCTCAGGACGCTGAGCGAGGTCGAGCGGGATCTTTCCTGGAACGTTCCGGGAACGTTTTCTCCGCTTTCGAGCCCGTGTGAGTTTGACTAAAGTCTGTTGAGGAGCTCCGTTATGCCGTTCCATCTGATCTAATTGAGCAATAAATATCTGAAATATCGCTCGCTGGGGCTGTGTGGGGTTTGTGCCAAGAGTGCTAGCTGTCACATAGCGCTGTTTAACTCACAGCCCGAATAAATCAATAAATAAATTGGGTTTATGTGTTTACAGCGAGAGTGTTTACTCTCAGAGAAATGCTGAGTACTGATTTATAGGAGGATTACAGCACACACACACACACACACGTCCTTTAACTGAGCTTAAGCCTGGAAGTTATGCTGCTGTACCGTATACAGTACATTCCCACTTTCACACCCGGATCCGCTGGCGTTCCGCAGGCCATGGGGGAGTTTGATCGGCAATTCAGATCGGATCGGATCTGTACATCACAGGACGCCAACACAACCTTCACACAGTCATTTACACCTAGCGGCAAAATTAGTGCCGCTGATTATCTCCACCCGCACGTTTTAGGGAGGTCGGAGGAAACCCGAGAACCCGGAGGAAACCCACGTGGATACGGAGAACATGGGGAACTCCGCACGGGCTGTAACCCCAGGAGCTGTGAGGAGACAACGCCGCTCTCTGTATCAGCATGCTGCACAAAAATACCTCACAGTGTAGAATTACGTGTGTGTGTGTGTGTATTATTCTACTGTATGTATGCTTGTACATATTTATATGTTGTGTATTACATTGAAGGTGTGTGTGTGTGTGTGTGTGTGTGTGTGTCTTTATGTAACACACCGAGGCCTGTTTGATAACAAAAGTGGTGACACACTGAAAAGTGGGTTTCCATGGAGACAGCAATTTCCCACATCCTTTTTTATATATTTAATTTCTTTCTCTTTTTTTTACTAAGCCGAGCCGAGCTTTCTTTCTTTCTTTCTTCTGTTCATTCATTCATTCATTCATTCTTTTGCTCTCTCACTCATTCATTCACTCACAGATGTTTATTGATTCATACTCATCTTCAGCGTCTTGTAATATCAGCTAACTGACTATTAATTACCTGATAAATATATCCATTCACAAAGTGTGTGTGCGTGTGTGTGTGTGTGTGTGTGTGTGTGTGCGTGTGTGTGTGTGTGTGTGTGACATGTAAGCGCTCTTCTTCAAAAGAAATCCTACCAAACTTCATCTGTGTTGTATAAGAGGCCATCGCTGATTTATTACATAAATCATATAGCTGTGTGTGTGTGTGTGTGTGTGTGTGTGTGTGTGTGTGTGTGCGCGCGCTTTCATTATAAATAAACTAGGGAATTCCTTTCGTTCAGTCTTTGACCGTCTCTGTTTAAGTCTGTATCTCGGATGAATATTAGATTTCTTTTTTTATTTCGTTATTTTTTGCGGATTTCAGTTCGTCGCCGTAGCGACCCACTTTCATAGATGATGACAGGAAATTTTCAAACGGCACGATCTGATGTCACAGACGTGTAACAGTAAGCTCGTCTGATTAAACGTGATTAGATTGGAATAAGCTGCAGCAGCAGTAACAGGGCGACTTTACCTGTTCAGAACCAGACGATTTAGGTTATAGACTATTTATAAACACTTCCTCAGAACCGCTCTTGACCTTATTGCTTTGCACCATGTTTGTAGGTGTCCCTGTTTTAAAATTCGTCTGGCAGATTTTAAGCAACATACCACTTTTTGTTTTGCACTGCCACTCTCCGTATTGATTGAACCCTGTAGTGGGCGTGGCCTAAAATGACAGGAATAACAAACAACGGATCAAGCCCTTATACAAAAATACTCCACACGCCAGAGTGTGTTTACGATCACAGCAACAGTTATTGCCAACGATTACGAGGAATATTGACGAATCACACATTTTATTTTTATCCCTTTATAGTTACATTTAATGTTTTCTGCTCCATTTTTCTCTCTCTCTCTCTCTCTCGTAAAACAAACAAACACAGCTTGTCGCACTACCAAGACAAGCATAGACTCCTGCAGTCCTGAAGAGGTCGAAAAAGTGCTGACACTGGAGACTCCTTCCATCAACGTCGGCGATTTTTCTTTTTTTTTTAAACAGATTATGTTAAGAGCTGTTACTATGAAAACGTTAACACACTATAGAACGAGCGCGGTAATATACCGTAGGTACGTCTGAGATTTTACGTTACAGCCGGAACTACTTTCAGAGCCGCTGTTACAGAGAATGAACACGTCGACACCTTGTGACTGGAGTGCTGCTGCTGATGATGATGATGATGATGAAGGAATGAAAGCTGTAAGTTCATGTTAATGTTAATGAACGTACTTCTTGTTTAGTTCCTAATGTCCAGGATGTCAGTGGATTTTTTGGTTTTGTTTGTAATATAATACAAATCCAGACATCAGTGTTAATCATCTCAGCAATTTATTTCCCATTGTGACCTTTCAAACAAACAAAACCTGAAAGAGGATGTAGACGTGCGTTTTGCTTGTATTACAGAAGTAAATCTTTGTCAGAATCAATGCGCTGTACACATGGACTTTTTGTAGCGTCACTTTTATTCCATTCATCCTTTTGAAAAACTTCAATCTCCTTCAAACTGCCAGGAGAGTCCGCGAGCACGCTCGGCTTCGAGGCTTTTCGCAGGATTTCTCAGGGATTTGAGGTCCAGGTTCTGACTGAGTCTTGCCCGAGACTTTGATCTTACTATTCTTTTACCGTCTCGGATGGTAAGATTCCTCTTCAGCTTTTTGACACGCACCAGCCGCTTTCGTGACAAAATATCTCAATATTTAATGCTGGTGGTTATCTCATGGATCTCGACTCGAGATCCGGCTGAAGACCAGCACTGAGTGAAGAGAGCACGATGCTGACACCAAAGGAGGTTTATCTTCACTCCAACAACGAAAGGTCAAAACATTCGACCTTGAATTTGACCTCCAGTACGTGTTTGGTCCTCAGGGTCATGGTGGATCCCGGGAATACTAGGCAGGATCTGGGAATACACCTGGGAATACAGCGCATAAACAATAGTGTAAATAATCCACCTATGGGAGGAAACCCAAACAGGAACATGTGCAACCACACCTGAGCGTTCTTTTCGGTTAGGTGTTTTTATGCATTAATGAGTCGCATTAATAATTACATCACTTTAAGGTCCTCACAAGATAAATGTGTGTGACGAGTGTATATCAGCACTACTGCTTAATCCACTCCCCACTTGGATGTAAAATCTATCTCGAGGCATTTGTTCAAAAAAAAAAAAAAAGCTGCTTTAATTGGATTGGATTATAAACAGTTTATGATATTATACAGCGTAACAGTATCATTTCGACGGTAAAATAATGCAAGCAGGCAAGATGACTGAAATAAGATCTGAAACCCAACGTTCTTCACAGCTTTCAAGTTGTTTTTTGGTGGGTTTTGTTTTTTTGTTTTTTTTTTTGCAGGCCAGCTGGTTTCTGAAAATGTACGAGGTTTTGGAAATCTCTGTAGTCACACTGACATCTAGTGGAAATGCCTGGCAATGACATGCAACATCCACGTGGCATGAGAAGGAGCGTTTCCATGTTTCGATGAATTTTCAGTAAGAAAAAAGAAAAGAAAAGTTTGTATGGTGGTCAAATTAATAATCAATGTTACTTTTTATTATACAAATGAATATTTTGAGCCCATGAATGACTATTTTCTATATATCCTGCAAATTATGACGCAGCAGCTGTACGATCGACGAATCGTTTATATCGTGAATTGTTTATAACTTAATATTGTGACAGATATATTAGGACAGTTTTTTTACATTTCCACCTTGTCTAGGCTTTCTTGACATTAATCAAATAAAACATCTCTGGAGTCCTCACGCTGTTGATCTAGCTATAGGCTTTCTATAATATTCTAAAGAAGCGGCCATTTTGTAAAAAGATTCATAATGACATCTTTGGCAATTCAGGACACATTTTCATTCTTTCTTTCACGGTATCAATAAACCATCAGTGCTTGTCATGTGAATAATGCAATAAAACTTTGATTTCAGGAATGCATCGTGCGTTTCCATGGATCTGTGGGGTTTTTCTTTTATTAACAGTAAGAAATCTTGTGTGGAAAAAACTGTGTCAAATTGGGAAAAAAAATAAAACCTGTTCCAATATGTTTCACAATGGTGCGTAGATATCCAACTTCATCAAACTGTTAAAAAATAATAATAATACCAAGCTTCAGACTAGCTCATTAAACACTAAAGCAAGATGAATAGTAGGCCTATATATACAGTATTTCCTAAAATGTCCTAAAAAGTCTTGAAATATCCCATAGACACACACACACACACACACACACACACACACACAAATTCATTTTGACCAAAACCTGATAGCTCATCAACTATTATGTTTATTTATGAGGAAATTAAATATATTCCTTTTTATATTGTTTATATTACACTGACCATGCAAAAAAAAAAAAAATTCCAAACGTTATGATCTTCACTTCAAGAACATTTAGGAGAAGATTTATCTATCTCTCACAGCTTTTCATACACATTATTATTGTTATTATTGTTATACAACGCCTAGCAAAGCACAATGTTGATGTTTTCTCATTCCTTTTGTCTTCTCCGTCCTGTGGTTTCTTTTCCAGTGAATATCACTTTACACTTTCTCTTTCGTTCTTTCAGAGGTTTTCTTTAACATCTTGTGATTTAAAAAAAGAAAAAGAAAAATGGTTTCCTGGATTCGTCTGAGGAAACGTCTTTCAGTCTTTAATTTCAGTTGATTTTTATGTTTCGCTTGATTTAAGGTTTGGAAATGGTCGATGTAAACACTAGATGGAGTTGTTGGCTTGGATAATAATAATAGGGGAGAAGCGTTGCAGGTTTTATGAAGCAGAAGTTTTGGTTGTTTATTTTTTGGCTGAAGATGGATGGACTTATTTGTATGTGTTTGTTTTTCTGTGAACTGGCAAGCTAGACAATGTAGGAAGGGAAAAAACAGGAAAATCTGATCAACATTAGCGAGTTAGCGCTAAAAATGTAAAGGGTTTTGTTTTGTTTTAACAAAAGTTCCTCTTTTTTTCCTTATTACCAAAAGGGTAAAATCCTTTGTGGTTGAGGTTAGGGTCAGATTTAAAGATTAGATGCAGAAATATGTAATAAATATGTGCTGTTGTAGGAAAATTATCGTCAGTGGTATGGTGTGATGAAGTGGAGTTAATGTCACCACCAGTTTATTAAAGAACGGCGTGTTTTTATAGTTTTATAATGTTTTTATAGTTTGCACACAGCGTTATAGAAAATGTATCGACACGACCTGACCAATCAGAGACGGGAATTATGAACGTACAGTCCTCAGTGTCTTCAGCGTTTGTCTACTCCGTTGTTCTTCGTTTTAAACTTGGTTAAATTGACAGTAAGAACCGTTCCCTTTTGAGTTTCTTTCATTCTATCTGCAATAAATAGTTTGCTTGTGGTTCCTTCTAAAAAATATTATTAATAATAATAATAATAATAATAAAATCTCGTAATCTGTTACGATAAAACTCTATGCCATTGGCCATAAAAAATTCTTTGATATGCAAATGCTCGGGACGATTTAAATGAATATGCAAATTCCTCCGTGTGCACTTCTAGCAACTTTCATTAACTCCTTTCTTTTAAGAAGAGATGGCAAACATGATAAAGGTCACAAAAACTAAAAGTGTGTGTGTGTGTGTGTGGTTTGCCTTTAATTGAAACACAGGATGCAATTCACCAAAATTCTAAAGAACTACTTTCTCTTTCTGTTTCTTCTAAATGCCATAGTGATCAGATGATTTACCGAGAACGTTTTCACGGGAAGGGCTGAGAGAGAGAGAGAGAGAGAGAAGAATACAACTGTTTTCATTTCAAAGCTTTCAGAGATTAAAGATCAAGAATCATCTGCAGTCGTTTATTTTGACATTCAAGATGCATTGAGGTTGAAGATGAATTATGAAATGATCTTTACAGTACTTAATTAATTTAGTCTACAGCATTACAGTATTAGAGAAATAATTATATGTTTTATACACACACACACACACACACACACACACACACACATTTCCTATGTTGTTTAACCGATATGTAAAAAAAAAAAAAAAAAACTCCAACAACAGAATAACAACCACATTGTCTGCACAGCAGGCAGGTGAATAAATATCAGGAAACCTGACGTAGTGCATTTTTAAAGGTAATGGTACTAAATTGACCACGAACCCTAATGAACAAGAAATATTTCATTAAAAATTCTGCGTTCTTTTCAAATGCTGAAAGGATATGACTGAATGAAATCTTTCAGTACAGTGCTCACAGGGAGTTTTTCGAGGTTTTCCTTGCCGTAGGTTTTCACCACCGCTCTCCTGCAGAGCTCCTGAAGCTTCTGAGGCACGGAACCCCGGTACGGCCGCTTCAGACTCTTCTTAGGTAACGTCATGTAAAATCTCAAGAGTTCGAAGAGGCAAGGGAAAACGTGCTTGCTGCCGTCCAGGACGAAGCCGCAGCCTTTAAGGAGGATGCGGACACTGGTGGGTCCGTCCACAGAGCGATAGCTCAGGGTGAAGAAGACGTCCGTTTGCATACTGTCCCGGATTAGGAAGGTGCCAACGGGAAGAGACGCCAGTCGAGCGTGAGCTTCATCTACGTCCAGAGGACCCCAGTAGAATCCACTGTGGCCCAGGAAACGTGTCGCGCTGGCCACGAGAGAGCGCTCGTCCACGTCCCGGAAAGGCCGGAAGTGAGTCTGAGGAGCGGGATGAGTCTGAGGAGCTGGGACATCGGTGGACACGCTGACTGACACGGCATCTTGCGGCGAGGCAGAAGGGTCAGGAGGTTCATTGTGATGCACCATTCTTGTTCTTCTCCATCATGGCCGTGTGTACACAAGTGGCTGTCGGATGTCTAACAGAAAAAGAAAGAGAGCGCCGAATGCGTTTCACTCGAGAGAAGGAGAAGTCTTTCTTCACATGTCTCAACACATCAACATGTGTGTGTGTGTGTGTGTGTGTGTGTGTGTGTGTGTTAGGTTTAGACAGATAGCATTAATTATCTGCACGAATAACAATATCAGTAGAAGATCCTCACAAGTACAGTTCCTCAACGTTCCATAGTGTTGTGATAGATTTTTATATTCTCTCTCTCACACACACACACACACACACACACACACACACTTTTCATACTACAGCTACTTGTGTGGATCGTCCATTATTAATGAAGAATTACATTCATTCGATTCATTAAAGGAAATCTTTGCTCTTTTATGGGGTTTTTTCCCCATTAAATAAAGAAATAAAGCAGTTTTTCTTCTAAGGACCAGCTGAAGGTCCTCAAAAGACCCAACTCTCAGCTATTCCTATCCTTGTGTGGACATTTGTGATGTTGTGCACACTTACAGATGCAGGTGTGGGAGTGACACACACACACACACACAAAACAAAAAAAAAACAGGTTTGTCATTCTACCTTCCACTGATGTAATTATTAACACAGATTATTACACTAACCTTCAGCTCAGTGACTGAAAGAAATCAGATTTTCTTATTGTCTCTCTGTCAGCTTTTTTTTTTTTTACCTTTTCCTTATTAGGACAAAATGTCCCCAAGATCAAAAGTTTTACATTAAGATTCCTGTAACGTGTGTACATTTCATCCCAAGATATAAACACACACCGAGATATATATATATATATATATATATGGTAGATAATGAACCACTGCTGCTTTATAATATCGTGATCATGCAGTGTTGAATAGAAACCTCTCCCTCTCTCTCTCTCTCTCTCTCTCTCTCTCTGTGAACGACAATACTGCAGCACGCGCTCTTGTCACTGACCTGTTACCCCCAAACCCCCCGTGTGTTCCTCTCAGAAGATGGTGTAGATCTCTCCGTGTTCTCCCTGCGTTCCTCCGCGGCTTTACTCCGTCCTGAACATCCTGAACACATCTCTCACCAACATGTCGGTGCTCCGAAATAAAGCCGATTAAAGCGAAAGTGAAAGTTTCAGTGCATTGCTGCCTTAAATAGACACACACACTCTCACACACACACGCACACACACACTCACACACACTCTCACACACACACGCACACACACATGCACGCACTTGTATATACGGTATATGGCCCTATAAGCTATAGGGTCTTTAACTGCAGCTTTATCGTAATGACTCCACATATATCACACACACACACACACACACACACACAACTGCTGATGATAGTGTGTGTGTGTGTGTGTACTTGTTCAGCATGGTTCTGTGTTGATGTTCAGTCTCTGTGCTCAGGTAATCAGCTACAGTGTGGATTTGGGGCCAGACAGAACTGCATTTTACTTTGTGTTTGTGTTCCAGTGGTCAGTTCTGACTCTGTAGAGTATAATTTGGTGAGGTCTGATTAGTCTGATTACTCAGATTAGTCTGATTGTTCTTGTGTCCTGCTGCTCCTGATGTAGAAGCGTGTTAGTGTGTGTTAGTGAGCTATTTGTTGTTGTTGTTGATTGTTTACATATGATATTGCCAAAGCATCAATATAGATAAGAAAAGAGAATAAAAAAAAGAAAAATATAAAAATAAAACAAGAATTATAATAATAATAGACTAAAATAGCAATAATTACAAAAACAACTGTAACCTCTTTCTTTCTCTTCTCTGTCTCTCTCTCCCTCTGCCTTTCTCTCTCTCTCTCTCTTTATATCACTCGCTGTCTCTCTCTCTCTCTCCCCCTCCCTCTCTCTCTCTCTCTCTCAGTCTCACTCTCTCTTTCTTTCTCTCCACTGCAGTTCAGTGCTTTTTATTGGCATGAATGTTAGAAATCACATTGTTCCCAAAGCAAACAGTGCATGCAGATTAAACAAAAAGTTTAATTCACTAAAAGTAAGCAAAGGAAAAACCTGGCAGGTAAGTATCTGAACATAGTGTGTTGATATTTTTGGAGGTGGAGGAGGAAATGTAGCTGTGCCTTGACCTGACCACAGGTCAGCCCGGTTCTCATGACTAGTATTGAGACGTCTCCAACATTTTAGAGTTCTTCTATGCACGGGTAATGATTAAGGGAAGTCGGCCTCATTCTGCCCTGCATGCATTGGTTGGTGTTTTTCTCTGCATGTGAGATGTTATTCATGTGTACTGAGTAGATCCCAAACCTACCCCAAAACGAAGCACAGCGCAATAGGTGCAATGACACCGAGTTCTAACTGGGATGTTTATTTTGACTTCATAAAATAATCCCGTGTGTCAAACAAATGCTATTTTAAACCCGATAAAACTGATTCTTGTGTTCTTGTATCTGGCTGCTCCTGAATTACTGTGTTTTAGGTGGAGTCAACATCTGCCAAGAGATGTTTACTGAAATCTGATCCATAGTCACTGTGTGCATTGTCTGAATTTGTCCCCGCAGGCACTGTTTGTCATGTTTCGATGTACAGTCATGTGAAAATTACACCTCAAGCAAACATTAGATCCTCTTTGAAACACTGCCTAATAATAAACATGATACACTCTATCAAACAACACGTAAAACTGACACAAAACTTCATTTTGTAGTAAGTTTCACATTTTAAATTAACTATAAAAAGGCTCAGTCACATGGAAAAAGTAAGTACACCCCTACATTTATCACACCTTCAAATCCATAAAATTAGAATCAGGTGTTGA
>JANDJT010000154.1:384704-394813 GCA_024331685.1 Stegophilus panzeri | reverse complement strand
AGAGAGAGAGAGAGAGAGAGAGAGAGAGAGAGAGACACACACAGAGAGAGAGAGAGAGAGAGAGAGAGAGAGAGAGACACACACAGAGAGAGAGAGAGAGACACATAGAGAGAGAGAGAGTGTACACATTTAAAGGAAAGGTTTTGAGACACCAGAACATCTTCGATGTGCCTTAGAATTGATTGTACATATATCTGGAACCGTTATTGTGTGTGTGTGTGTGTGTGTGTGTGTGTGTGTGTGTGTGTTATTCTGACCTCCCACTGTGATGTTTTTCACCCGGACACCGCTCACAAAAACCCCTCCTGGAGGAAGTGGTCTCAGCCCCGCCTCCTGCAAGAGAGACTCCGCCCTCCCGAGCCAGGAGACCGCCTCCACCGTCCTGAACCTCACCACGGACTGCAGAACTGGACCGCTGTATGCCGATGAAAAATAATAATAATAATAATAATAATAATAACAACAACAACAACAACAACAATCACAGAAGTGGATTTATTAATTAGCGCGTATATTAAAATGTCAATAGTGATGATGATTGACTGGTTAAGAGATTTAAGGTGAAAAATGGAACATCTGTAAACATCAGCGATGAAAATTCTTTACAGGTAAAAGAACCACAATCCTCACCTGTGCCAGGTCACATGCTGGCTTCGGTATCCTGCGACATTTTGTAAAAAAGGCTCCACCTGCGTACAAAAGATTAACAATACACAATGTCTATGAGCAATTAATCGTTCTTATAAACGTGCGAGATTCCTGGGTTTTAAAAATAATAATAATAATAAGTTTATTAACAACAACAACACAATATCACATCAGCGTGGAACCCAGTACCTCCACAAGTCCTGCGTCCGGGGGTGAGTTCTCCTCCAGGATCACCTGCAACAGCACTTCGAACGTTTCCACTAAAACACACACACACACGCGCGCGCGCACACACACACACACACACACACACACACACACACACATATATTTTATCGATGAGTTTCCTACAACACCCGCAATGTGCATCGTGGAAGTGTTTTATTCCTGCCGGAGTTAACGGTGCCAGATGGCGTGCACTCGTGCGATTACGTACCGTTGGTGATTGCTGGTTGGTCCTCCATGATGAAGACCCGCCCCATGTATGACCAATCTTTGTTGTTTTTTGGAGCGAGCGTGCGGCGTGGAGTCGTTGGAGTGATCACGGGTGTTAAAGGCGTGTATGTTCCAGGCTGAGAGCGAGTGTTTGTGCGTACTTGCTGTGTTGTTGTTGATGATGTTGTTGTTGTTGTCATTGTTGTTTCGGGTTGCTGGACGATCGGTGTTTTTCCGCTTGTAGCGAGACAGTTTGGGATTCGGGTCGTTGTTAAACTTCGACTCACTGGGTTTGCCGACGGTGTACCGGTGGGAACGGCGTAGAGTGTGTGCGACGGCGGTGCAACCGTGCCGAGTGTGTGCGACGGCGGTGCAACCGTGTCGAGTGTGTGCGACGGCGGTGCAACCGTGTCGAGTGTGTGCGACGGCGGTGCAACCGTGCCGAGTGTGTGCGACGGCGGTGCAACCGTGTCGAGTGTGTGCGACGGCGGTGTAACAGCAGGATTCGGAGGCGTAGCTGTCGCAGGATCGTCCCTGGAAGTCGACGAAGTGTGGTGTGTGACCGGCGTCGGTCTCGTGCTGCGAGTCATCACGTGAGATGGATTATTCGAATCTGATGTCATGGTGTTCGTTTCTGTGTCCTCGTCACCATCCGTCGTGCTGTACGGCGTCGTGATCGGATCCTCGACATCCGTCGTGGTAGGATCGTTCCCCTGGCTCGTGAGAAAGGACAGAAGGAAGCCGGTGGTAGAGTTATCGGGATCGTCCCGAGCGAGTGCGTCTGCTGAATACGAGCTGAAGTCCAGTCCGGTCGATGTAACGGAACTCGAAGGCGAACCCGTCTGCGTGTGAAGCCTTTCAGAAGGCGTGCGCTGCGTGTCGGCGCCGCTCGTCCTTGGGTTAGTAGTGTGCTCGGGGACTGTAGCGTGTTCACGGTGGACGGTGTGTGAAGCCGGCGTAGCATCGGACTCGGTTGGTGTCGAGTTGGTGTTTGGAGTGTACGAGTAACGCTCCGGCATTTTCTTGTCTGTAGTAGTAGTAGAAGCGTCTAGATGATTAGACGTGTCCGAAAGCGTAGACGTGTCGATCTGACGTGAAAGTGAAGCTCCGGGAGCGTCAGTGACGCTGCTCGAATCGGCGAAAAGCGGCGAGAGCGTATGATTAGAAGTATTTTGGTTAATACGAGTCGATGGGGGTAAGCGATTCATTCGGCTCGTCTCGGTCTCCGACGTGTCCGTGTCCGTGTCCGCGGTCGCTGACAAACTCGTGTATGCGACACTCTTGAACTCGCTTAGGAAATGTGATTCATCAGTAACCGTGTTGTTTAGGTTTATACGATTAGGACGAGAAACGCGATCAGTCCCGAACATTTCGCTTCCCTCGTCCACCGCGTACGATGATGACGTCACCGAGGCGTCACGTCCGTCAGTCACGTGTGATTCAGAAGTCTCGAGTGAAGTCTCGGTGAATGAAGCTTTATTTAATGGAGTAGTTAAATGAGTTCGACTGACCGTAGGCGCACGTGGAACATTTTCTGGAAACGTGTTCTCTGCCGTGTTCAGAGAAAGCCCTGGCCATTGTGTCCCAGCGCTAGAGAGACTCGAGCCTCGTTCTTTTTTGGTAAACGAGAGTTTGGAATCGGTGAGCGAGGGCGGAGCAGTGTAGGCGAGGTCAGAGATCATGGCTCCAGCTTTTTCCTGTCCATTGTGTGTGCTTTCCTGTGGAACAACACCGAGTCCGGTCTTATCGCCCGAGCCGGTGTACTCTCCGCCCTGACGTACACTCGCAGTCTGGAGCGTGTGCGTGCTCCTGAACCCCAAAATGTCCAGGCGGCGGGTCACGCCGGTGGCACCGTCCCGAGAGGGAGACGCAAAGTCCACGCTGGTGCCCGTGTACTGAACTGGAGATGGAGCGGGATCCTCCTCTGATGTGTTAAATCCTGGGAAACAAATCACACACACACACACACACACACACACACATTTCAAGGGCAGAGAATTTCAACCCTGCCGGTTTCAGAAATCAAGGCTGTAACTTTTGAGACTGTTTTGCTTTGAAACATTCGATAATTTCACACTTTTGTGAACTTTACAGCCCTCTGGACAGATTCGGATTCAGATTCAGATCATTTTAAGATGAAAAATGTTTCACACAGAAATTTGTCGGAACCACGAGTCATCGGTATAATAAGTATTTCAGAAAAAACAATGTTTTCCATGTTGAAAAGAGGTCCAAAAGAACGATTAGCACAGGCTAAGAAAAAAATAAACACTAATAAACACATTGATTTAAATTTAATAAACGAACGACGTGCTAGTATATACGATATATATATATTTCTTTAACATTTCCATAGTAACACGCTGGGACACGCTGCATAATCGAAAGCTACGGATTTTTTTTTTTTAAAGAGCTTTGCGTTAACCGATTCGCTGATATGGAAGGAGTCTCCAGTGTCAGTGATTTGTAACCGCTTTCCAAAAACGGACGAGGAGTTTACGCAGGGTTTTTTTGTTTGTTTGATTTTTTTGCAGTTTCTCTGTAACGTAGAAATCTTTCATTTTTATATTATTATTATTATTATTATTATTATTATTATTATTATTAACTTCAACAGAGACTTCAAAAGCAACGTAAGTGATAACGTTATTAATGAGAAGAAAAAAAAACATATGACGATCGTTCATGAATTTAAAAATAGATAAATGGGAATGGTCCGGAAACTGTAGAGGAAATAAATAAAGCGGTTTGGGACGCGTCCTGTCGTGTTTTATTCCTTATATGACTTAATAGCAGCTAATAATTTCTATATTTATTTTATGTTATAGATCTTTAAATGAATAATAACAATAATAATAATAATAATAATAATAATAATAATAAATCAGTTTAGTACAGGGTAAATAAAAGCGTAACACCGATATGATTGTTTAGATATAATGTTTTATTCAGTGTAAGTCAGAGTGTGTGTGTGTGTGTGTGTGTGTGTGTGTGTGTGTGTGTGCTTACCTGTTGTGAAAGTAAACAGCAGAGAAAAGAGGAAAAGTCGCATTTTGTGACAGGAAACATTCCCCCACACCGCGCGAGCGTCGATCCGGTCCCATAAACTCTCGGTGTTTCTCTCAAACACTTTAATATCACCGATTTATTATTATTTTTATTTTAATGATAGTTTTAGTGAAGCGCTCCGGTTATCTGTTCGCCTCAGTCTCTCTCTCGAACAGAAACGCCTCGCGCACACACACACACACACACACACTGCGCGAGCACGACACGAGACCCCGTTGAACGGTGAGGCGCGCGCCCTGCAAGCTCGAACGCTTCGCGCGCGCCTCCATCTGACTGCAATTAAAGCGCCTCGCTGCAGGGAGCGCGTGCAAGACACCGGAAACCGTCACCTTCTCATAAAGACGCGTCTCGTTCCTCGCAAAACCCCAGTGTCCGCGTTCTCACTGAACAGTCACGTGGGTTGTGGTTTTTTTTGGGTTTTTTTGTTTGTTTGTTTTTTACACGTGTGAACAGTTTCTTATTACACGTTTCATTTATTTTCACGTGTGATCCATACAGTACGCTTGCCTCCACAATTTTTTTACACGTGACATTTATTTATTTGTTTTAAAAATGTTCACGCTGTCACGTGTGATTTCTACAGTCCGTTGATATTTTTTCACGTGATTTTTTTAGTTTATTTTCACAAGATTTTTTTTAGTCATGATTTCTATTTTCTTACACAGTTCATTTATTTTCACGTGTTCATCCTTGAAATTTTTTTTTTTTTTTTTTTTTTTACAAAAGATTAATTTATTTTCATGCACTTATTACATGATTAATTATTTACCCATGCCATTTTTTTTTTACACACAATTCCTTTATTCACTCACACATTTTTCACGTGATTTTAGTTTCACGTCATTTCTACGCAATTAATTTTTTTCACGTGTGATCACAGAGAATAACGATCGACACGGCTAATTTATCTCCACACAATGCTTTCTCGTTTCGATTTTTATACGCAAATATTTAAAGTTTCAGTTCGAGCGCTGTCCCCAAACACACATATGGAAACGCCTGAAGCCCCACACACACACACACACACACACACACACACAGGGAGGGAGTGTTTTATGGCACTTCAAAAGGAAAGGTTTTACACACGTTCACTCCGGACACTGTTTAGAGGAAATATGTAGCTTCCGTTAAACTCAACCTTCACTGTGTTTAACATGAACATTAAATTAGACTAAAGCGTGCAGTAGAGTGTGTACGCTAAATCAGACTCCAATCTTTTGTTTCATCAGATTTTTCCCCCACAAGACAAGTTTATATCTTCTAGCTGTTTTTTTTTTTTTTTTAAATAACCCATCATCATGACCAGGTAATATTTAGAGAACGAGAATAAACACTGTTAAGGGTGTACCTGTGTGAATGAAATTCAGCGTGGTCCAGAATAAATATTGGCACCCTTCATTTTAAATGAATAAACACGTTAACGAAACGATCTGTTCTGTGTGGTGTTTTGGGGGGGGTTTTTTTTTTTTAATAATAGTATTTTCGCTTAAAAACAATAAATAAAAAAACAAGGCTATGTTCACAAACGTTTATTAGCACGATTCGTTTTTATTTCCAGACCACACTTTTTTTGGGTCATCGTCTTCGTTTCTGAACTGAAGCAAGAGCTAAATAAAGACGAGGGAGGAATGCTCCGGAATCTAAATTAGGGATGTAAAGACTTTATTCGTGTTTATGTGACACGTTTGTATTTGAATAAAACGACAAATGGAATCCAAAACATCCTGCGGCAGGTTCGGGAGATCCTGCCAATCCCTACTAAAGTCCAGAGCAGGATTGACTTTAACAGCTGAAGAAAAACGACACGTTTCACGGCGGTGCGTTAAGAGATCACGGGCGTCGCTCCACGCACAACTCTGTACCTGAAAAGTACCAAAAAAACCCCAACATGTAATTAGAGCGAAAGTCGGAATATAAAGAGTTATACGTTCATAGCGTGCCTAGCGGCGGAGTTACATCGGACGATGAGAGCTCATTCGTAGACATCCTTCTTATCTGCGATGTACTGAACAATTTCATCTGGAGTCATCAGCTTCTCCGCTTCAGCGTCAGGAATCTCAAAACCTGCAGACAGAGGAAGAGGGGAGCGTTTATTTATTAGCGGAGTGAAGCGAGAACGTTTTACATATATAAAAGCGCTACGATCAGACAAATCAACTATCAACACCTTCTGAACCAATCAGAGTCCAGAACTCAGCATCGCTGTGGTGTCAATTAAAAACGAGGAAACAATCATCAGTACGAACCGAACTCGTCCTCCATGGCCATGATGATCTCCACCTGGTCGAGACTGTCCAGGCCCAAATCCTTCATGAAGTGAGACGTGACCCGAAGCTGACGGAGAAACACGGCGTGCCACACGGTAAGTCGTGTATTAGCACAGAACACGTCTGAACTGAACAACTCTTCGACCTGTGATTGTTTACCTGCTCTGGGTCGATCTTGTCATACAGTTTGAGGACGTAGAGGACGCGGTCTCGGATCGATTCGAGGGTTAGAGGTGGAAGGTCGCCGTACCGCCGCCACTGCGTCCCAGCGGGAGTCTGACGGAAGAGGAGGGGTTAGTACAGCTGGAGGTCGCCGCAGTCGCACCGTTTAAAAAAACGTCAACACGAGGCGTGGAATAACAGTGAGGTGACGACTCGGTGTGCAACGTTAGATAAAACTATCGGTGTGGATTTTCACCGATAAACAACAGTTCCAGCAGACGCGCGAGATTCGGGTCAGGTTCCCTCCGTCGCTTATTTACAGCACGGTAACGGATTTTTAGATTTATTTACACTGATAACGTGTAGAACTCTAACAACTTGGACGAAAACACCGTTTATAATGACGTACAACGATATTAAACTCGAACAAAACAACACCCTTCCTGACCTAACACAGCAGTTTCTGCCGTTAGAACGAGTTATTAAACACTTATAAAACGCTGACGCTGGAGACTCCTTACATAACAATTCCACCTTTCTGTCTTAACTACACTAGAGACCGAATAGAGAGGATGGAGAGTTTACAGCCGCTACGACGTACCCGAGAACTGCTTTCACCGGCGTTCCTCGACGTTAAACGTAACTACAATCGGATAAAAAATACGGAACGAATAAATAAACACAAGATTGTAATTGTTGGTAAGTCGGCGTGGCGGTGTAAGAGGAATAAAACGCTCAGGGACGTGCCGTCACGCCTTCATCACGCCTCCCCGTTGTTGATTATTTTCCTGCAACAGCACAACACCAATGTTTTATTCTGTACATAATGCATCCATTCTTCAGCCGTCTCTTTCACCGGCAAAGTATGACGTGCAAAATAAACTGCTGGGATAAACGAACACATTTTAAACGTGTGTAATATATATATTATGAATATTAATATAAAAACGATGGGTAGTGACAAGAAATATAAATATACAATACATCAGAGAATGAAGGCAGATTAAAGAGGAGATCAAATAAAGCTTTAAAAGCTGTGGAATTAAAGTGTTATGAAGGTAAAGAGAATAATAGTGAGGTAGAAATATGAATAAATATAAATATAATAAAGGCGTGCGCGTGCGTGTGTGTGCGCGCGCAGACTGAAAGCTAACAGACTGATATGTTGTTAGTTAGCATGATGCATTACAGGGTTATGTGGTTAATGTGAGAGTTATAGAAGGTTATGAGAGTGTTTTGAGGTGTGTGTGCACGAGCGTGTTGTTTATAGTGCACCGACAGTGAACGCTGAGCGCGCGGAGGTCACTGCGTGTCGGTCACCGGGAGAGAAACACACACACTGACCTGCGCGAGCTGCGGCTTTTGTCCCGCCGCCAGGTGAGAGAAGACTCGGTCACGGCTGAGAGAGAGCGCCGCCGCCGCGGAGACATCACACCGATTAAACACCGCAGCGCCGCGGCTCAGTGTCCGGACACACCGGGAGAGGACGCGCGCCGCCATCTTTCACCCGCTAAACTTCCCACAATGCAACACGACCTCCTTGTTTCTTCTTCTGTGGTGTTTTTATTGCGGGTTGCAGCGCGACTTGTGGTGCTTTACCGCCACCTACCGCGCTGGAGAGTGACGGAGATTCCAAAAGTTCTACAATAACTTTTTACTACACATACCAACTAATATATATATATATATATAAAATCATCTACTACACGTTTATGTAATAATGTAGATCATATAAATGATTAAAGATGCAGAAAAACACATTAAACCTGACACTTATATAACGATTCAGTAGGGATGGGAAATAAAGCACTGATGCTTTCCTCTGTTCCGGGAAAAGACTCGAAGCTCGCAGTGTCGGAAACAGCGCCATCTGGTGGTTAGTAATAATAATAATAATAATAATAATAATAATAATAATAATAATAAAGCAGCCTGTGGAAGAAGCTCAGACGGATGAAGCAGAAACCACACACTCTGAGGCTGCAGGCTAAACAGCTCAAAGATGAAGAGCTCCAGTTACTGCGAGATCAGAGGGAGATGATGCGTCTGGGAGAATCAGGAGAGCTGGCGCAGACAGCTAGACACCTCCCTGCGTCTGGCACTGGAACAGCAGGAGGATCTGGCGTTGGACATGAGCATCCTGGAGCAACCGCAACTCAAACGGGAGAAGGACGAGAAAAGAAGAGACTCTGAGGAAGCCGGAACTGCGTGACAGCAGCACAGGTATTGGCGGAACAGCCGATCGAGGCCGAGCTGCAGCAGGACCGCCTAGTGAAAGAAGCCGGCATAGAAACAGGCTGAACTGGCTAAGAAGAGAGACGAGAACCATCCAGGAGAACAGGCTGCTGGACGAACAGGGAAAAAACACGTCTCAGGGAGGCGTGTCAGGAACATCAAGGCCTGCATCAAGTGCAGGCCGGGAAAGACCAGGAGGTCCAAAGGAGTCGAATGTACCAGGAGAAATACAACCAGAAGGACATCTCACACCCCAGCACTTCTCCCTTCTTTTAGTAGAACCACTAACTAAACCTGCTCCAATCAATCGATCAGTAGCCATAAGCTGTGATTAATTAAGATTGGCACAAAAAAACACCTAAAACTATTGTCTTAAAAAATACATATAAATTAATGATACAATTCATAATAAATAAATAAATAAATAAATAAAAACAATTGTAGGTCTGTTTTCTTCCTCCACGAGTTTTTATGGCAAGTGCCGAAAACCCTGACACAATGAAATAAACAAACAAATAAACAATTTTTTAAAACACATTCCACACTAACCCAGGAAAACGTCTGAATGTGTCTCTACAAATATTTTATTTCACAAGTCAAATTTAAACATCACAGTCATACTGATAGAGAACATATAATAAACATGTGTGTGTGTGTGTGTGTGTGTGTTGTGTGCATGACACAAATCTTGTCTCAAGTTATAAACTTTTTAATTATAATCATTTATTTTTTCATTAAGACTCCTTTAACTCCACTCTGTTCTCTGATAAATATTAACCTCCCCGTTGAGGTATCCGGTGAGGAGTGTGTTTGGCCCCGCCCATCGCGCCAGGCGGCACACTCCTGTGGCACACTCCTCACTTACATACGTGCAGGCCACGCCCCCTGAGAGGTTCCAGATAGCCAGACCTGACTGGAACACGCCCACGAGTGCAGATTCACACACATCACTGTCTATCAACCTGGGAGGGGAGAGAGAGCAGGTTTTTTTACATTCAGAATAAACAAAACGTTCCAAAACGTCACACTGATGTAATGAAGCGCTGATGTTACCGCTCTGCGGGAGTTGGTGGGGTGGCGATGGAGCGCAGACTGATATATTTTCCTGTGAGTGGATTCGTGGCGATCAGAGTGAAAAGCGTGGAACCGGTTTCGTCGTGGCATGTGCTCGCCTGCTGCAGTAACACACACAGCGCACCCTGAGTGAGAGAGAGAGAGAGAGAGAGAGGGAGAGAGAGAGAGAAGGAGAGGGAGAGAGAGAGAGGGGGAGAGAGAGAGAGAGAGAGAGAGAGA
>JANDJT010000154.1:358579-368874 GCA_024331685.1 Stegophilus panzeri | reverse complement strand
GCGCTAGTGTGCGAGCCAATCAGAGGCGGCGCTAACGAACAGGGCAGAATTTAAAAATGATGCAGTGGTTAGTGAGTCAGTGCCAAGCGTCAGGAAGAAGCACACGGCTGTTTTTATTGTTTTGCACGTTTATTATTGTTTTATTGAAGCATAAATAGAGGAGGTGTTGTGTTAGTGTAAGTCTACATGGTTTGGGAAGGCAGGTGTATATGTAATTGTTTAGATAATAGAGTTTCAGTTGGAGTTTTTATTCGAATTCGAGTCAAGACGGATATCATTTGACGCTTTAGAGATCTTCCTTTATTATTATTGTTTTGTTTGAACTGAAGTTAAAAAAAGACAAAAAGAAGATGAGCGCAGGCATGGCGAAGGCGGTGAAGCCTTCATCACACGTCGACCCCAAGTCTGCTCCTCTGAAGGAGATCCCGGACATCCTGGTGGATCCGCGGAGCATGAAGCGCTACATGAGGGGACGCTTCCTGGGCAAAGGCGGCTTCGCCAAGTGCTACGAGATCACAGACATGGACACTAAGGAGGTGTTCGCGGGGAAAGTCGTGCCCAAGTCGCTACTAATGAAACCGCACCAGAAGGAGAAGATGAGCACAGAGATCGCCATCCACAAGAGCCTGGACAACCCGCACGTCGTCGGCTTCCACGGCTTCTTCGAGGACGATGACTTCGTGTTCGTCGTGCTGGAGATCTGCAGGAGAAGGGTGAGCTCTACCTGCCTCAGGCTGTGTCCTAAACGCCATGAACACCTAGTGCACTCCACTCCACTCCACACCTCTGTGCTAGTAGTAGTAGTGTTAAACTCGGGTTTATAGCTCGTGCAGACTTTTCACCCTTCAAGAACACTGTTCAGGAATTATACCATTCCTTCATGTCTTGGAAAAATCAACATATTTACCCAACCTTCCTTATTAGTATGCTCGGCAGTGTATGCTAGCTTTTCTTGCTATCTAGCTAACTCCTTCAGCCAACGGTCGAACTCTGCTAGCTGGCTAATACTGAGCACTACACAAATAAACTAACTGTTTAGATTTTTTTTTTTTACAACTTATCCAATATAAATGTGTTTACTTTTTTTTTTTGTAAAACTTAGTTTTAACCTATTTATATTATGTTTTTCCAATTTGGAGTAGGTTTAAAACTTTTGCTTATACCCGGCTTCTGTGTGCAGTGGATTTTAAACGACCGGATATGACGTCACAGTCACCAGCGTTTGAATGTTCAACACGCGCATATCATTTTTAAAAAATATATTTTAAATGTCCTTACCTTATTATTATTTTTTTAATTTATGTATATATTTTTATGTAAAGCTGTGCAAGAAATGCATGAAAACGGTTAATATTCTCAAATATCACACTTAAGTCATTTTTCTTTTAGTTATGAATGCTTCCATTTGTTTACACAATGTTTGTCAATTCCGAACATTTAATAAAGGTTTAATTTAATCATCTCAGCTTTCAAACAACTTTTAAATGTATTTTATTTATTTTATTTTATTTAACTGTCTTCACTGAACGTCTTAAAATCTATTTATTAATTTTTATTTTTTTTTCTTCAGTGAACTTTTGTTAAATCGTCCGATCCTTGGTGTGATGTTTTAATTTCTCTGACTGAACTTCCAGTCCCTCTTGGAGCTGCACAAGCGCAGGAAGGCCGTGACGGAGCCCGAGGCGAGATACTTCATGCGCCAGACGGTCCAGGGCGTTCACTACCTCCACAACAACAGAGTCATCCACCGTGACCTGAAACTGGGCAACCTGTTCCTGAGCGATGACATGGAGGTTAAGATTGGTGAGCCAGGAGATTCACGTGTGATGTCTTTGTGTTAGTCATCTGTTCAGATTCAATAGTCGACACTCTGTCCTGAAGGTTTCCTGAAATCGTTGTCAATACGCTAGATATAAAATATTCTTCTGTAAATAATCTTTTTAATTAAGTGAGATTCTTGTAGAATTAGACTGTTGTAGTTATCCACTATACAACATCAGATCAAACACGCACGACGCGGCCGATTAAATTTCCGGCCCGTAAATCTCCCGTCTCTCAGGTGACTTCGGTTTGGCCACCAAGATCGAGTTTGACGGCGAGAGGAAGAAGACGCTGTGCGGCACGCCGAACTACATCGCCCCCGAGGTGCTGTGCAAGAAAGGCCACAGTTTTGAGGTGGACGTCTGGTCCCTGGGCTGCATTCTGTACGTAAACGCTAACACTGCTGTCTCCTCGACACGTTCGGGTGATTGTTCAGGAAACGGTTTCTGATTCAGAACGCTGTGTCGGATGTTAGGTACACGCTGCTGGTGGGAAAGCCGCCGTTCGAGACGACGTGCCTGAAGGAGACGTACGTCCGCATCAAAAAGAACGATTACACCATTCCCAGGGTGAGCGATACACTGAGTTATTTATTCCAGTTTAAAGCTTTTCAGAAGAGATTTCCGCCAGCTGTATATTTCTAGCCGTGACGCATGTTGTGTATCCTGGAATAAAAGTGTTCGTGTTCCCTCCCTCGCTCTCGGTGTAGCACATTAACCCCGTGGCCACGGCGCTAATCCGGCGGATGCTGCACGCTGACCCCACGCTCCGCCCTTCCGTCGCCGACCTGCTCGCAGACGAGTTCTTCACCTCAGGTTACGTTCCTCTGAGACTGCCGACGTCCTGCCTGACCGTACCGCCCAGGTTCTCTATCGCCCCCTCCAGCCTGGAGGCCGGCCTGCATCGCAAACCTCTCTCAGCTTTTAATAAAGGTACACGCTTGTGGAAAAGAAAGGAAAAGAAAAGCAAGCAAACAAAAGCACTGAGCTTGAAATAGTTTGTTCTTGTGGTCATCTGCAGAAACCGACAGTCCGATTGAGAAAGTAGGGAAGGTGGATCAGCTGCTGAAAGAGGAGCCGGCCGAAAACGGACCAGAACAGCCCGACTGCCACCTGACCGACATGCTGCAGCAGCTGACGAGCCTCAACACGGCCAGGCCATCAGAGAGAGAGTTCGTACGGCAAGGTACCGTCTTCAAACGATCCGATTTCACACCTATACGAGGGACTTCAGTCGGTGTTTTTACTACTTTAGTGTTTCACATAAAGATTTTACACTACAGCGTGATTGATCATTCTTTTTCTTTTTTTTTTCCCCATAACAGAGGAAGCTGAGGACCCGGCCTGCATCCCCATCTTCTGGATCAGCAAATGGGTCGATTACTCCGATAAATATGGCCTAGGTAATTATACACACATACTCCGTGTATTATATCTGAATCCCCTTTCAAATCTCTGAAATCCGATGGTCCTGCCTCACGCCAGAGCTTTCACTAGTACCCTGATCGATTCTTTCGGCTCGTTTGCTGTTTGGTTTCACGCTGGACGTAATTAAAGGAAGCAAAAGAGTAAAACGTTGGCTCTGAGGGTCATGTAGGGCTTGAGGTCCTCGTAAAACTATCTACATAAACGCAAAACACACGGCGCGGTCAATTACCGAGAACACCTCGCTCAGAAGCTCTCGCGCTCGAATGCGATTTCATGAGCGTGTTCTCGCCCAACTAAAGAACCGTACTGAAGAGAACACACTAAGGTTCTGCTCAGGGGGAATGAACAGTGTGTGTGTGTGTGTGTGTGTTGCATGATGAGAGAAATGCTTCCTGGGAGAAAAAAATAATTCACGGCTAATAATATTAGCAGCCATATTGCTATTTTTGGTACACTGTGTAATATTTACAACGACCACTTTACATTTTCTTTATTTCTGTTGAGTTGAAGCTGTCCTGAACACGGCTGAGCTGAACGCAGTGTGTGTGTGTGTCTCTCTCTCTCTCTCTCTCTCTCTCTCTCTCTCTCTGTCTCTCTCTCTCTCTCTCTCTGTGTGTCTGTAGGGTATCAGCTGTGTGATAACAGCGTCGGCGTTTTGTTCAACGACTCCACACGCTTGATCATGTATGAAGACGGAGACAGTCTGCAGTACATCGACCGCGTCGGGGCGGAGTCTTACCTCAGCGTGCGCTCCTACCCCGCGGCCCTCTCTAAAAAGGTATGCTGTACACGTCAGCATCACTGATTAATTTCCTGTAATGGTGCACACCCCAGTGATTTATTCCTTACTGAATTCATCACTGACCCACACTTACAGCCCTCTCTCCTCCCCCTTTGGTCCTTTAGATCACGCTGCTGAAGTATTTCAGGAACTACATGAGCGAGCACTTGTTGAAGGCGGGCGCTAACATCACGCCGCGTGACGGAGACGAGCTCACGCGCCTGCCCTACCTGCGCCACTGGTTCCGCACGAAGAGCGCCATCGTGCTCCACCTGAGCAACGGCACGGTGCAGATCAACTTCTTCCAGGTTTGAACTGCTGCTGTACTGAAAAAAAAAAAATCGACATGGGTGCATGTCTAATCACGTGTGTTCTCACGGTTCATGGGGATTACTCTTGCTGCAGTTAATGGCTGAGAGTACGGGTTTCAGTCTCCCATCAGACCATTCACTTTACTACTGATCTGATCTGATTCGCCCTCAATTCACTACTGATTCAATTCGACTCGATTCAGCACCGATTATGATTTACTTCCGATGTGATCCAGTAAGAGTCATCTCCACAGATTCGCCACGCATCGCTGTGTCGTAGTTTAGACTCTGTAAGGAACCGCTTCGAAACACCTCTTCGCTTTCTTTTTATTTTGAGAGTTGGAACTAAATTCATTGTTTTTAATAAAAAAAAAATTAGTTTTAATCCTTACAGGTTAAATATATAAATATATCTTTATGTATTATGTTGTAGGACCACACGAAGCTGATCCTGTGCCCCCTCATGGGTGCCGTGACGTACATCAACGAGCGCCGTGACTTCCGCACCTACAAGATGAGTCTGATCGAGGAGCACGGCTGCTGTAATCAGCTGGCCGCGCGCCTGCGCTACGGCCGCAGCATGGTGGAGAAACTCCTGTCCTGCAAAAGCACAGCCACCACGTCCTCCGCCCGCTAGTCCTCCAACACTCTGGACTGTGACTGAACCTCCCAAACTGTACATTTTCCTGTCTTCTCTCTCTCTCTCTCTCTCTCTCTCTTTTAAACTCATGAGGAGGGAAGGCTCCACGTGACCAGGCTCCACGTGACCAGGCTCCACGTGACCAGGCTCCACGTGACCAGGCTCCACGTGACCAGGCTCCACGTCCTCTCTGCTGTATCATGTAAATTCTTCTGGGTTTTTTTTTTTTTTTCTTCCTTCCCTTCGTTTCCCTTTCGTCTGTCTGGCTTTTTATATAAAGCTTTTATGGCTTTACTCGGAAGCCACAAGTTCAATGGAATTGTATGAAACTGAGTATTGAATTTAATAAAGCTCCTTTTTGTTGAAATCTCTTCTTCTGCACTGATTTAAAGATTGGAGACGCTTCAATAGCATCAAGGATCTGGATTCCTCACAAATCTAAACTTCTCTAAGCTAAAGCTGCTGTGAATTAGCCTTCGCTAATCTCTGTTTCTTGTTGAAAAAGGAACTAATTTAGCACCAGGAACGAAAATCGGTGTTTGAAATGTGCCCCCCCCCACACACACACTGCAGAACATGTCGAGCGTAAACACTTCCAAAACGGTGAGATTTATTTCCAGAATAAGAGAAGAAATCTCCTTCAATGCTATTGTTATAAAACAGATTTTTTTTACTTCATGTAACTGAAATAAATAAATCCAGAGTGATATAAAACACCAGTCATTTACAGCCATGTCACTTCCTGTTCTGTAGAAAACATCAATACAAGTAACACATCTCTGCTTCTCTTTACTTGTTATTTAAAGCTATTGAATCCTAAATCAAACCTTTGTGATGGTGTGAGTACGCTGGATCAGAATGCAGTAGAAGGGCACGGTGTGAAATTACACCCCTTTAATATATTTTAAATCTCTCCGTGGACTGGCTTAGTGTCGTTTAGCATGTTTTCAGTAACACAACTGTAAAATATTAAAATACTGAAGATGTGCGGCAGTAACACGTGGCTTTACGTTAATCAACACTGTGTCGTTAACCCCGTGTACGTGGCTGGTGTGTACACCACTGGCTACAGTGCCTTGTGTAAGTACCGTTTAATTAGTCGAATGGAATTCCACCTGTGCGCTAGGTTCGCGCGACGTGACGCTACCACCACCGTGCTCCGGGGTTCCGGGTTCACTCTGAGGTGTGAATACTTATGCAAGGAACTGTAAGTTACGCAAGTAAACGGTTACGTCTTTGGTATAATCAGCGTAAACAAACTCCTAGTGGTACACTGTTTAAATTATTATAAAACTTTGTGGGAATTCCGATAAATGATTATTTATATTGATTAATCAACATTGCTGAAGTTTTGGCGGTGAAGGCTGAACAGCAAACGCGGAGACGGAAACGGACACCGTTTTGTTGTCTGAAATGGAGCTGCTGGCTCATTTTCTGATCCGGTCTGGTCAGAAAACAACCGAGGGCAACCCCTGGCGTGACGCTACCACCACCATGCTTCACGATGATGAGTGCTGAGTTTCAAGAAGTTACGTTTTGGTCTCAAGACACCAGAGAACCTTTCAACACGTCGATTAAAGTCGTGTGTGAATGTTTTGTCTCCGTGGCCGAACCGAAGGAAAAAATTCCAACCCGATCAGTATTACATGACCGAGTGCATTCGTGACGTGTTTACGTTTTAGCCACGCCCACACAAAACTCCATAAAGACAAAACGGAGACTAAACGGTGAACGAGCTCCTACTAATCTCACCCCTGCGGTGTGTCAGCTAACACGCACGCTAACTCTTCATTCATTTACAGGGCGCCGTTACTTTTGTCCCGATTGAACGGCTAGTCTTGTACGCCTTTCGAAGAACTGATGGATTCGCTTCGTTTCGAGTCGTTAATATAAAACGACCGGGTTTAAGAATGAAAAGATAACGTGTGTGTGAGATGCTGGAACAAATAAACGGATGATATAAAAGCGTGTAAAAGCGGATCAGAGGCCGAGCGGATCGTGTGAACGCTCTCGAGAACGACTTACGGATCAATGTGTTCCAGTCGACTTCGTGGTATAGCAGCGATGAAACACAAACAAGCCGCGTCTTCGAAAAGCAAATCTATTCTGGTGCGTTCCCCATCAGGGATTTCGGGTTTAAAACCTCAGAGGGCGGCTTCCATGACGATGACAGCTGAGGAACCGCCCCTCCTGAAGGAAAAAAAGAAAAAAAAATGCTGGCCATTATGGATGATCGCGTCAGTGGTTCCACAGGAGACGGCAGCGCTAATGTTTCAGCCTGGACACTTTCCGAATCCCACGTCTCGGGACACACAGTGTATATAAAATCCCTCCGTAAAGAATCCTGAATGCATCGTGTTTTGTCCTGCGTCACATCCTCTTCATGCTGTGTGTGTGTGAGTGTTTAGTTGTGGTAATAGGGGTGGAACGGTCTCTCAGGAGCGCAGATGCTCAGTGCAGTGTGTGTGTGCAGCAGTAACCGCGGGAAGCGCGAGGTGAAATACGCCACAAAGCCTTCTGGGACTTCACCGAGCGCCGCTTGAACCTCAGGTGGGAGTTCGTGGTAATGATGCTTCTGAAACACACACACACACACACGTTTTAATTTGTTAACCCTTTGAGTTCTGTTCACCGACTTCAGAAGCGAGGTGATTACAGATGTACATCATTCACACAATATACAGACGAGATTATATTTTAAGCAATTATTATTATTATTATTATTATTATTATTATTATTATTATTAAATACTCACTTTATTTCTCATAGCTCTGAGCAGGTCTCTGACCGAGTTCCCTTTATACGTGCGAAATTTCCTCAGATCTGACAAACAGAAGAGAGACACACCGGATAGTGAGACTAGAAATGGTTATTCCTCTACGACCGACACGGCGATAGTGAGGACCGTCTGTTCTGCAGAGAACCGGAGGTCCAGCGCACGAGACGACGGCGCGCACGGACACGAATCGTGTCTTTATTTTTCCTAACGACCGTCCGGGTTAGATGAATCTGATTTCCTTATGACAGCACCGTGACACGCCCAGAGTCGTTAAGAGTCTAAACCATGGTTGAAAAAAACATGTTTGGTGCTGTGAAAAAAAAAAAGGCTGCAGTTCCACTAACCGGCCTGTAGAGGCGCCGAGATGTGTATTCTCCAGTTGGTTCGGACCACCGATCGGCCCGACGTCTCCAACCGGACCACGATAGGGCTGTCTGCTGGCTCCTTTTCTATACGATCACTGACATCCTACAACACACACACACACAAGTTATTAATCACTGAAAATCATGTATCACTGATTCTATACCTGTATCTATAAACTCTGTAAATAACATCTGTATATATATTTTCTCACGCTTCAATACAGTTTTTCACTTTTTTACCTGAAAGAACTGCAGTTGTTTATCCGGCCTCCAGAAAAACGGATGTTTCAGAACCGAGGCAGTGGCGGGCCGGGACTCCGGATCTGCACTGATCATCATTTCGATCAAATCTCTGGCAACGACGTCCTCTAAAACAATTAAAAAAAAAAGTGGGGTTTTTTCTCGTTTAAAGAAGAGAAATTGTACGTAAAGGGACGAATAAGACTAGGGTTAGGGTTAGGGTTAGTCAGGACACGCTCTTTCAACCATTTAGTCGCCACTTTGTTGTTTTTGGTGCTCTGTGGAGTTTTGTGGGCGTGGCTAAATCTGAATGCTTAATAATTTACAGCTGATTGGAGTTTATTAACACGTACGCCAGCAGGGGAAAAAGACAAAAGAATGTGAAGTAAAGCAATGTTATACAAGAGGAACAAATGTGATAAGTGGAGTTTGAATAAAGGATACTCTCTCTCTCTCTCACACACACACACACACACACACACACCGTGTATATCCTCCATAAAGTTCTCCAGACTGTACGTCCCACAGAGGATGTTAGCTTGACGCCGCAGTGTGTCCCCGAACGGATGCTGTCCTCTGGATACCACGTAATAAAACAAACAGCCGGCTGAGAACACGTCCACCGCACTCGTCTACACACACACACACACACACAGAAGAACAAAGGTAAACAATAACTTAAACGTTATTTCCTGCAGGTTCACTGTATTCGACCCCACGTGGGGTCGTGGTGTTATGGGAAAATAATCACCGATAGGGTGGAGTTACTGTTATCATGCTAAAGTGGATTCTTTTCCAATAACAACACATCAAAGTGAATCAACACCTCCTAACCAATCAGAGTCAAGAGTTCAACAGAGCTGTGGTACAAAACTCTCCATCATAAAGCTGATTATTATTATTATTATTATTATTATTATCCTAATCGTACAGGGTTTCCTTTCTCCACACCGCTCAGTAATTCCGGAGCGATCCAGCCCTCCGTTCCTGGGATCCCGGAGCGCAGGCTGAAACTGTGCCGTCCGTCCGGGAGCTTTTTACACAGTCCAAAATCGGAGATGACGGCTCGCACCCGGCCGAGCGCTCCCGGTGTCGACAGGAGAATGTTGCGAGGCTTCAGGTCTCTGTGAACTGATTAAAGAACAGAAGAGAGAGCGATAAAAAACACACGCACGTGGAGAGGGTCACGAATGGATACGACAGCACAGGAAACGTGAGAGGATTCAAGGAATGTTCTAGAATCTCTCCCAACCAACGCGCTCACACACACACACACACGCACACACACTGTCTGTGGTAACGATACGTTGCTGTGTCTGAATTCTAAATAAATATAATTGACCAGAATGACGTGTAAAACCTCTCGATAAGTGTATAACAGCAGTACAACATCCTGCATATACACCCGGGTTCTGTTACCACGGAAACTGACCGATGTTGAGGGAGTGAAGGTGATTGAGTCCGAACATCGTCTGTTCCAGCAGAGTCACGGGATCCAGGCTGGAACACGGACAGCTCGGGTCCTCGACATACTACGAACAAATACACGCGTACGAGACGTTTATTTATTTATTTAAAAAGTCAAAACAGACAGTGCTGTGCATAAGTATTCCCCCCCTGTTGAATGTTTCTCCAGTGAAATGGATTTTATTGGGATTATGCCACGATAGAAAAACGTGGAGCACGGTGGTGGTAGTATAACCGTCGATCACCGTATTATTTCTGTTTGTTTACTCACAGATTTAATGATGGGATATTATTTTACAACCGAACCGGATCGATACTCTTCCAGAACTCCGGTCCGGTCGCTCTATTCAACTCCTCACGTCTGCATGCACCAGAAGTGACTGACTTATGCAATCACAACTTATTTTATTTGCACACTATAGTGACTTTCTCCACCGTGTCTGCATTACGGTATATTTTGTGT
>JANDJT010000154.1:307352-336334 GCA_024331685.1 Stegophilus panzeri | reverse complement strand
ACACACACACACACACACACACACACACACACACACACACACACACACACACACACACACACACACACTCTCTCTCTGTCTCTCTTGTGTCTGTTCTTCACTGTCATTTGTCAGAACTGAAGATCTGAGCACGCTTCCTCCGTTCGTCTCCGTGTGTAAATGTGGACTCGCCATTTTTTATCCCCTTCAGACGATCAAACGGAGGGAAAAGATAATTTCCTCCATTTTAGGTGTGAATCGTGTCATAAGTGTTAAAGCAGATGAAGGAAGGAAAGAGAAGAATGAGCATTGAGAGAGAGAGAGAGACGCGTATGATAGCCTCCCGTTTTAAATCATGTCCACACACACACACACACACACAATCCTCCCTGTTACACAGTGTTCTCAGGGCAGTAAACATTATAAATAACGCTGATGATGAAACCATTCCATTCTCGCCTCCTCTCTCTCTCCCTCTCTCTCTCTCTCTCTCTCTCTCTTTCGCTCTCGCTCTTGCTCTCTCACTCTGACATTACTGCGGCTCAGACTCACACCCTCTTTGTCCTGTTCCTCAAACCGTTCCTGAGCAATTTTGTCAGTGTGTAAGGGAGCATTATCCTGTGGAAAGAGGCCTCTGCCATTAGGGAACACCAATGCTATGAAGGTGTGTACTTAGGTTTAGGCAGGTGGTACGTGTCAAAGTAAAATCCACATGACTGCCAGGACCCAGGGTTTCCCGGCAGAACATGTCCACATGATGTAAAAGAAAACCTGATTCATCAGACCAGGCCACCTTCTTCCATTGCTCCACGATCCGGTTCTGATGCTCACGTGCCCAATAATGCATGGGCGCTCTGACCGGTCTGCAGCTACACAGCTCCATACACAACTCCATACACAGAAAGCTGTGATGCTCTGTGAGTTCTGACTCCTTTCTGTAAGAGCCAGCATGAACTTTTTGAGCAGTTTGTGTTACAGGAGCTCTTCTGTAAGATCGGACCAGACGCTCTAGCCTTCTCTCCACACGTGCATCAAAAGCCTCGGGTGCCCATGACTCTGTCTCCGGTTCACCGGTTGTCCTTCCATGGACCCCTTTTGGTAGGTACTAACCCCTGCACACCGGGAACACTCCACAACACCTGCTGTTTTAGAGACGTTCTGACCCAGACGTCTAGACAGCACAATTTGGCCCTTGTCAAAGTCGCTCAGATCCTCACGCTTTCCCATTGTTCCTGCTTTCAACACGTCAACTTCGAGGCCTGACTGACATCATCTGGAACCGATCTTTCAAGTACATTATGTGCTAGAATAGTGTGTAATTAACACACACACACACACTATCAGTGTTTATTGGGTGTGTATCTTTTGTTAGTATTTGAGAACAAATAGAATATAATTTCTTTTTGTCGTTCTCATTCAAGGACAGTGGGAGAAGGAGGTGTGTGTAATGAGGTGTGTGAAGGTATGTTTGTGTGTGCACGCAAAGGTGTGTCTCTGTGTGTGTGCGTGTGAATTTGACGATGATTTACTCTCGAGCAGACGGACCGACATGAGGTTGTAATTACTTTTGGCATGCCTCGGGTGACCCCGTCACCGGTTGTTCTTCCTTGGACTATTTTTGTTAGGTACCAACCCCTGCACACTGGGAGCACCCTACAAGACCTGCAGTTTTTGGAGACGCTCTGACCCAGTCGTCTAGCCGTCACAATTTGGCGCTGGTCAGAGTCACTCAGATCCTTACGCTTTCCCATTTTTCCTGCTTCCAACACGTCGACTTTGAGAACTGACCGTTCACTTGCTGCCTAAATATATAGTGTTGGGTCCGGGTCCACCTTCGTCGAGCTTCGCCGAGTCCTTAACCGGTCGAGTCCGAGTCCAGACGGGGAATTCAGAAAGTAAATAAATTTGAAATCGTAATTGTGTAAACTCAATGCTGAGCGGTTAATAATGAATAATTTAACCTTCACAAACCAATAGCAACATCACCATAACAAGAATTACCACGATTACATCTCGCCATTGCCATTTAATATTTTTATTTCGTGTCATCAGCACCTCGACTAGTTTCCTATCCAAAAATGTAACTAGTATTCAAGTAAGAAATGTTACAGAAATTGAATAAAGCTATTAAATGTAAAATAAAATAGACTTCACTGTATGACTCATACAGTTGTGTGATTAACGTTAATGACGGGCACACAGACGGTCTATTACACTGCTGTCACTTTAAGACCTAACGCACAGATCCAATATGCTGTACTGGCACACCTCCCATTTTTCCCCCAACTGTTTACATTAATTAAGACATAACCGACTGTTTGCGTGAGAAGTCAGCCACACCTGCATTTTGACATGATCTGTGTTTATTTATTTGACTGCCAAGGCGTGATAAACCACCAAAGAGAGCTCAGTAGTCTCTATGCACGAATGCTGCTTATGTATTATATATATATATATATATATATATATATATATATATATATAAATAATCTCATTATAGTAATGGCTTCCGGAAAGTTAAAGTATTAACAGCCGAACATTGTTGGGTCCCGTTTCGTGAGACCTCCTCAGAGTTCAGCTCTTAGAGTCTTCCATGTTTAAATGCAGCTTTATCTTTTTTTTTTTTTTTTTTTTTTAACTCCGCAACAGTGATGAAAGTTAATGTTTTATTTAAAAAACAAAAACCCAAAACACTCAAGTAAAAGCGCTATGATTTAACTATACTCAGAAAAAGGTACCGTTACAGTGAAGCATGTAGTCAAGTTGTCATGGACTGCAGGAGGATGCAAGTGCAGATCATTTATTGTATGAAGTCAATGTTCATCGTATAAATAAATAATAACTAAAATAAATACAAATAACGCAAAGAAGGGTACGAACTGACGGGAACGGAGACTCGGGTAGATTCGCTAGTCCTAGATACATTATATAGCATATATATATATATATAAATAATATATAGCCCTCTGAGTTGTTGACGTAACTCGAAATATTTAATTTGAAGCCCTTCTCCTCCGTACTGTTGGGTGTAACCGCGGACTGCCTCACAAGACGGTTAACGTCGTTAATTTTATATTGTTATTTGTTTTTTTAATCCTTCTTTTCATGTTACGCATGACGCAGACTCGACCGTACTCGGAAAAAGTTCCGGGTCCAAAACGTCCGAGTCCTTGTCTAGTTTGAGTACAGATTTACCCGAGTTCATTCATAATTGGACTTGGGTCCGGGTTTGAGTACCCTAACTCTACTAATAAATCTCACCCCTTGACAGGTTCCACTGTAACAAGATCATCAGTGTTATTCACTTCACCTGTCAGTGGTTTTAATCTTATGGCTGGTCGATGTGTGTGTGTGTGTGTGTGTGTGTGTGTGTGTGTGAGAGACTTTACTGTCTTCTAAATGTGTTTTTCTTTGTTTTTTTTAGGATGATTAAAAGCACAAATTGTCTATGGCTACAGAAAGCCGAAACACTGGTAAGTACAATGTACGCACACACACACACACGCGCGCGCACACACACACACATTAAATACTCTGTAAAAACTCCACACACACTTTATACACACTCCGCTCATCCTTCTCAGAGATCAGGTTGAGTTTCAAGGTCAGATCAGTCTCGGTCACGTGACCTCCGCAGTCCAGGCAAACAACATGCATGTTGCCATGGCAGCAAGGTCCTTGTTTCCAGGTAAACAACGTCCATGTTGCCATGGTAGAGAGGTCCTTGTGTCCGGGGGCGCACACTGTGGACACGGGGGGACCCAGAATCGCTGCAAAAGAACGAGCAAACGTGCAGTCGTGTTCAGAACAGACTGGAAACAAAAAAAACAGATTTATGAAAGGAAAGAGAGGTTTAGTAAACAGCCAAAAACTTAACCAACAGTTTCACTTGCAAACAAGAGTTTTTTTCAATAACGAATTCAACACATTCACAAGCTTTGTGCACATTTTTGGGGAGAAAAACATCTCTCTCTCTCTCTCTCTCTCTCTCTCGCTCTCGCTCTCTCTCGCTCTCTCTCTCTCGCTCTCTCTCTCTCTCTCACTCTCGCTCTCTCTCTCGCTCTCGCTCTCTCTCTTTCTCTCTCTCTCGCTCTCGCTCTCTCGCTCTCGCTCTCTCTCTTTCTCTCTCTCTCGCTCTCGCTCTCTCTCTCTCGCTCTCTCTCTCTCTCTCTCTCGCTCTCTCTCGCGCTCTCTTGCTCTCTCTCTCTCTCTCTCTGAATGAAACTTAAAGGAAAAAAAAAAAAAAGTTTTTCATTTAACACAAAGTATGTCCCAGTGAGTCAACGCTGCGGTTTGAGTGCAGCTGTAAATAGCGCAAAATTTTTCGAACAGATTGAAAGTGTTTACACCGAAGCGAGAGAAGAGAACTTTCCGGAAAATCATCCAGTAAATTGTACAAGAAAAAAAGAAAAAAAGGTTACCAGGATGTTCCCTAAAAGACGCATCTAATCCGATTCGTGAGACGGCGGTGTGCGTATCTAGACAATCATTCTGGATTCTTCTTCTTCAGTAATAATAATAATAATCATGCTAACGATGGGCATTTATCTGTCTTTTAGAAAAGTTGTGCGTAAACCGAATGACACAAATCTCTGCGGGATTTATAAGCGTTTTGGAAAAACTTTGATTTTCTTCGTGTGCGTAAATATATCGACGAGCGCCGCTCACTTGTAAATTACTGGGCGTGTGCAGAGCACGGCTGATTTGCATGTGGTGACGCCCACAAATCTCCATAAAGGAAAAGCTCGGACTTTAGCTAGACTTTCTCAGAGGTAGACGTGAAAGTTATTTAGACACATCTATGCCAATTAAAATAATCTTATTTATCTAACAGGGTAACAACGTCTAGGCCAGAAATCCCTCATGTGATCTTTGATGCCGTCTTAGAAGAGCAGAGGGGCGTGTTCCAACTAATTAGATTTTCCGCCATCTTGGATTTTTGTCATAAACTGGGCCAACAAATCTCACAGCGAAGTGAGGCTGTATCTCGGCAACGACACGAATCTTGATAGGCAGCTTCAGGACCGTGACCTGAGGATACTGGTCAAAAGTTACAATAACATGCCGAAAATGTGCCTTTTTTTGCTGCTCCTTCTTTCCAATCTTCACCAAATTTGCCACACATCATCTTGAGACCTGTCTGAACAAAAGTTATCAAAGGAACTCTTATTCAAAACGGTTCTCCAGTAACATATTGGTAAATGCGTGAAACTACAAATCATTCTTGAATCCCTTTGCCTATAGTCATGGCTCTGTTTTCCTCTGAAAGCTTATGCAAGAGTTGTAGCGTGTCTGTGAATGTGCGGGTCACTGAGTCTGGGTGCTTGGCCCCCGAAAATGCTGCCTGCACCTTTAATTATTATTATTACTGTTTTTATTTATTATTATATAAATATTAGAGCATCTACAGTTTATCTGATGGCCTTGTGCCCGCTTTGTGTAAAATCAGCACTTTGCAAAACCGTCGTGTCTCTGAGCGTTTTCTTTTTACAGAGTTTCTTAGATTTTTTTTTTTAAACAGCTCTGTGCTCAGATTGGATTCTGCCTCACTTACTCCATTACTTTCAATAAAAGAGCACATCAAGTGAATTAAAGTACTTGAATAGAGCGGTTAAAGCGGTCAGGACACCATTCGCCCTGTTCCTTGGCAACTGACGGCGGAAAGAAAACATCGGGAATACTGACACATTCTTCAGACGTGTCGGTCAGTTACTAGCCAGCGGTATTTCAGGTGTCAGTTTGTTTGCTCGTGTGACCGTTTACTTAACGCTAGCAAGCCTGCTAGTGAACGTGACTAGCAGTGCCGGGTTACTTGCTACGTTATGGAAGATTGCTAATGCTGAACAGGTAACGTTGCTGCTAGCTGGATGCTGCGAGCGCGGTGATGTTAAAGCTGTGCACAATGCTAGATAAAGTCTGTGAGCGGATTAAACTTAAGCTCCTCCCAGTCATTCATTTCACGCCGGCACTTGTGGTTCAGATCAGATTTTATCAGCGTTTGAGTCAGAAATGTTTACGCAGTCATGGAGTAAAGGTGCGCTCTTCACGTCAGCCTGAAGAGACTCGGTTCATGGCCGTTTGCTTCAGCCTCGATTAATTCTTCAGTCCTCAGTGCACGACCAAAAGTATCTTCCTGTCTGAAAGAAAAAGCAGGACTGCTTCGGGCTATTACAGTCTGTAATGGATGTTACTTATGTCACAGCGTTGATCATTACTGAACCCGGAGAGGAGGACGAATGGAATCGCTAATGGTGCAGTAATTATTCTGAACATTCAGGCCAAAAGAGAAAATTCTACTGCTTTAATTGATCAGATTTATAGAAGGAGGAAGGGAGTGATGAGATGGAGCAAGACAGAAACAGAGAGTAAGATGGCTATATATATATCCATCGTATGTATATACACACACGTATATATAGATAGATAGATAGATAGATGGATGGATAGATAGAGAGAAACAGAAGCCCAGTCTTGACTCCTTGGAGGCTGTTTATTTCCTCCTCATAGCCTTCATTTCGCCTTCAAGGATTGTGGGAAATCCATTCAGACTAGTTAGCTGGAATCAAAGAGGGGAAACCTCTGTGTGTGTGAGAACGAGAGAGAGTTTTGTCAGTTCAATTCAGAATTGAATTGACAGCAATGGGGAGAGACAGGAGACGGAGGTAGAGAATGAGAGGGGGGACAAAGAGGGAGAGGAGGGCAGAGAGAGGAAGACCGAGAGAGGGAGACAGAGAGATGAGAGAAAGGGAAGAAAGGAAACTCTGATGTTTGTGCGTGCGAGAGAGAGGGAGAGAGATCTCAGTTTTGAAAAGTCAGAATTGAACTGACAGAGATGGAGGAAGAGACAGAGAAGGAAAGACAAAGAGGGAGAGCAAGAGAGAGAGAACGAGAGAAAAATAAACATTACAGCTTGACTGTTACGACGCGCTGACACTGGAGACTCCTTCCGTAAGTGCTAAATAAGTGTCTCCTGACAAAATGTCAACGAATGCACGCTTTTTTTTTTAAAAATCCGTCCCGTCCCCGTGAATCGGCTGTTGCTATAGAAACGATAACGTGTTACAGAAAACGAATCACCCGCTGCTGACCAGGCTTCTGAAAGGAGCAGAGATGAGCTTGAAAGTGAAAAATTGAGCTCTCCCTCAAGTGACTGTACAGGCGTTCGGCCTGCTGGCTCTGATTTTTCGGTTTTAGGGAGTTTATTTCCCCTGAAATCCTTTCCAGGAAGTGCTTTCCGATCTTCTGGAGGCCTGTTAGGAAAAAAGCATGTTCTAAATCAGGCTTTTTTTTTTCTCCTTCACCAGTCATTCTTCTACATGATGGGGGGAAAAAAGCATTTCTTAAAGAAAAAGAAAGCTAAAAAGGCCTCGCAGTCAGAGAATTTTTCAGTCACCTCTTTACTTCTTTTCCTTTGTCACATCCAGAAAGCTGCAGGTCTAAATATAAAGTCCCCACGAAATCAAAATGGAAGTTTTGTGGCTTTTTTTTTTTAGCATGAATATGTCCGTCTTAAGCTTATCTATAAGCTAGTGCGCTCCAAAACAATGTAGATGATATACGCGTTCAAAATGTAGTGTCTTTCTCTACCACCGATACGGACCGACAATTTTGATGACATCATTCTGCACTTCAGATTTTCCGTCCAATCAAACGCTTGCTAGAATCCAAAGTGTCCCGCCTCCAACTTTTAATAAAAAAAAAAAATCCACAGTACTAACCGTCAAGTACGGCTTAGGCCGGGCTGTGAGGTAAGCTTCAAAAGAGGGAGGAGCCACTCGATATGTCCCGCCCTGACTTCCTGTTTCAGTGGAAATTACGTCAACACACAGGGACTTTAAATGCTATGTTGTAGACGTATAATTTTCACAGGTATGTCGAGTTTATCTCTGTCAGGAAAACATTTTAGAGCTGTGAGTGCATGCATGACTGAGCTAGCTAGCTAGCTAGCTAGCTGAGATTAGCTTAAATTAAGCTGGAAGTAGAAGAGTGTCAAATCCCTCCCTCTGACCTCAAACCTTCTGTCAATCACTATATATTAAACAAGTGGTAAGAAGAATGGGATACATGTATAAACAACAAATTACATGGAATCCATCTTAAAATCAATAACAGATTTTAATCTCTTATAAAGCATGATTTGATGTCGCGTAGGTCAGTCAAGAACTCGTGCGTTTCTGCAAGTCCCCACTTTCAATACATTAATCGTATTTTATCGGACTGTCCTGCTTTTAATGCAAGTAGACAACTTTTTTTTATGTAGGAAGCTCACTTAAGGACTTGTTTAGTAAGATTTTAGCAGAAAAGGTTGTAGAATTTTTATCATATGTAAATATAAAACATCTTATATAATCTTAACGGCTGTATTTTCCTTTCGTTTGGTTTCATTTTTTATTGTATTTATGCAACGCTTGTTATTTTTGTAAGTCCGTTTTTGCCTTGAAGATAGCCACAGATGCGGGCATGGCGTTAAAAGCTACGCTACTACTACCACTACTACTACTACTACTACTACTGACATTAGCTTATCCATCATGCTAGTCAAAGTAATAAGAACAAGAAGCTGATGTAACCTACCAACTGAAACAATTTTTTTTGTAGAAAAAGTCTCCAGGATCATCATCTTCAGTAAGTTCTGCCTGTGGAGTTCATGTAAAAAGCGGCGATTAGCTGACCTTACCAAGATGCTTCCAACGTTAGCTAAGGTCATACAGCCGGTCGTAAATTATTATGAAATTGATCTACTGTTACCTGCCTGGGTTTAATGCCATCACTTTGTTTACTCACGTTGGTTTGCTAGTTATGACATCAGTATCACAGCGAGCCAGCGTACACATCAAAATGTGCAAATATGTTTAGGGTCTGTTTACACAGAAGAGTTCACAGAAGAACCAGACGTGGCTTAGCTACAGAAATGTCCAGAGTTTTAGGTGCGTGTTGGAAAACACGTGCACGCCCACGAGGCTCGACTGTCCTGAACAGTTAATCATCTCATCGACAAAGCGTCGAATAACCCCTGTAAAACACGACAGGACGCTGTAACTGAATAATTTGTCGAGGTGTAACATTAAGTTTCTCTCGTTTTCTGTTAACGCTAACAAACATGCGAATTGTTGGGGTTAATATTGTACCACAGTCAGCCACTAGAGGGACTCAGACATTTTGGCTTCACTTTTCAATCCCTGTTATGACACACACACACACACACACACACACAGAGTCCACTCTGGTAATTGATCCAACGCAACTGTCAAGATTTTTAGTGCAGAATAAACGTTGAGGGGGAAAACGTTCTGCTTGTTATAAGGTGCACACAGGATGTGGCTTTAGTGTCTTTGTGCTTAAAATACTCAACACAAATCCAGTGAAATGAAGCCCTTAGCTTTTTCATTCACAGACAGAACGTGAATGAGTGAACACTCAAAACACTCAGAACACCCAGTCCTGGTCAAAGTCTACACCTCACCACCAGACTTGCCCTTTGGATACGGTGTGGCAAGCAGGCGCAGGTTTAAATACGCCATAAATCTGCTCCAGCACGCACAGAGTTAATATTAAATTGATTAAGCCGTCCTGTAGGGTGAAGTACAGTTACACCACACCGCGCTGGATTCTGATTGGCCGTTCGTTCGCTTTCTGTAACGAAGTTGCTGGCTGTAATTCAAATCGCAGGTTGACGCTAACGCACTCGCGCTGATGCGTTATCGTTTCTATAGCAACAGCTCGTTCGCACACGTGATCTCAGGCTGATCGTATATTGATTTAAAAATGTCTCATTTAACGGAGAGGAACGTGCGTGTAAGTAAGTGTTGACGTGGTGACGTTTTCAGTAAGGAGATGTTTATTTAACGTTTACGGAAGGAGTCTCCAGTGTCAGCACGTTCTTTTCATGACGAGCTGCGTTTTTTTTTCTTTCTTTTTCTTATTAACGTCGAGAGAGAGAGAAAAACGACAGGCTGGTGAGGGAAGAGTGTTTATACTGTAGCTGCTACAGCGTGACTTGTTTCGCGGACCTTCTACAGCAACAATGAACTGTAACTATAAACGGATAAAAATTATGACGTGAAATAATCAACTTCAGGGTGGTAAGAGTTGATTCATTCCCTGTAACAGCATGTCAGAGGGTTTTTAGTCCTTACACACGGTACACCGAGCTGCCAGGTTATTTGGAACACCTACGTTTTGCGTTGCAAAAAAGTATTGGCGCCCTCTCTACTCTAATAGAGCTTACTACTGAGCAGGTTATATGTGGTCCTGTCGCAGATGGGTTTATATAAATTGCGACTCCAAACTGTGGAAAGCCAACTGGCATCACAAATCATGATGTTTAGACTCTAAAATTGGGAGCCTAAAAAAAAATGTTTTCAACCTTCTTCAGCGCCGTTTCCTCCTGTCAGCACACGCTGTTCTTGTTTGTTCTCACTATCGGGCCATATCTGAAAACATCTTCTTCCTAACGCTAACGCTCGAAACAGCTTACTCCGTCTTGACCTGTCACGCTCGCACGCTGGTGTGAGAAACTGTGCTGTTTTTGAAGAAAAAAAGGAAAAGGAAAAAAAAGAGGCCATGGAAAAGTTTTCGACATCAAGTTTAGCGCGAGCGTTTAAATGTCAAATCTGGTGTTGAGAAACATCATGCAGTCGGTCTCTCGAACATCGGATCCCTGCTACGAAGCACGTGTTTCTGAGGGCCGGCGATTAAAGTGGGCCCTCGTCCCGGCTTTTAGTGGAGTTCACCGGGAACGAGGTTCGTTTGAGTCAGGGCGCTTTTAGGATTCGTCATCGGAGCGGTAAACAGATAGTCATCCTGTTTTCACCGCCGGGGAAGACAGATTCTCATCAGGGGAGAGATTAGTGCACACTGAGCTCTGAAAGTGCGCACTTAAAGCTCTTTCAGTTTGACCGCTCCAGCAGGGAGGTGTAGACCTGGCCGCAAAGTGGGAACGTGTGAATACGTAGAATTATGGAGGACTGCACTGGAAGAGCACACGGCCATGCATAATTTCATATAATTCTGGCTGACCGGCAGGTCGACTAGATTCAAACTTCCGGACTGGAGAATATTATTTACCGTGCGATGATTCAGATGTCTGACTCTTCATGTTCGTTTATGGTTGAGGTTTTGTATGTTAAATATTAATATATTTAATTTGCACTCGTTAAATAAAATGTATTATGTACTAAATGATGTATTATTGTATGGTATAATAATAATAATAAACATAAACGCTTATGTATCGGTACATATGCAAATTGAGTGCAAATGAATGTAAAATAAATGTGTTATAAATCAATACATATATTTTAAGCTCGTTATATTGTTTATATTTTTACTTCCTGTGCATTAAACAGATGAATTATTTAAAAGAGATGTCCGCGTCCAGTAATATTTTATTGTATAGTTTTAGTGCGTGTTTCTGTGGGAACTGTGGGTCGAATAACTGGACTAACCAGCGAAGTGTTGTCTTTTGTCGTTCTGAAATGTCAGAGCCGAAGTCATCGAAATGATTTGATATAATTACCACCCAGAACCGTCTCGCACGATTCCCTTCGCAACTATCAGGCCTCCGGCTCCGAACACGAGCTTTGTGACGGCGTTTCGTCCGCACGCTCCGAAGCGTGAGTAATTTATCATATCATATCGGATTGTAGCGACGTCCGTTTGTATTGATACTTTGTACCAGTTTCCCCGGAAGTGACGATTTTGTTCTCTTGGACACATGGGACGGAAAACGGTGCTTTATTCGCAAATGTTTTATGCGATATTCCAATTTTTCACATAAGTTTAATTCCCAACTTGGATGGAAACATAGCTACTGTGCGATTCCAGCGTTCTGTACGACATGACCCCGATAAAACCCTGCCAGAATTCAATAACAGGCTGTACTGTGCCGTTAGCGTCCGATTATACAACGAAGATCCTAGACTTGTGATTAAAGAAAATCGCTACGTCCTGCTGTACTGGGCTCGCGGCCATGCGGCACGGGTGTTTTTTTTTTATCTCCTCGACTAGAAAGCATGAAATTGTTTCACGTCGTCATAACCGTAAATAAACTCGGCGAACAGAGCGTTTGCGTGGAAATTACCTGAAAGCTGTAAGTCATCCTCTGCCTTCTTTCCATCACAATTCACCATTCAATAAACCTCTCTTCTTTTAAATCTGAAAAATGTATGTATAGATAAGCGTATCTGTAGCTATCCTGTCTAAGACCGCCGCCGATCTCGACTCCCGACCAAAGGCCAAAATCGGGCTGAAAAATGCAGTGTTAAGCTGGCATTATACATTTTATAATTGCATGGACAATTTACATGCTGTATTACTAAACATGTACTAAGCAATACACAATTCTCTCTCTCTGTCTCTCTCTCTCTCTCTGTCTCCCTCTCCCTCTCTCTCTCTCTCTCTGTCTCTCTGTCTCTCTCTGTCTCTCTCTCTCTCCCTCTCTCTCTCTCTCTCTCTCTCTCTCCCTCTCTCTCTGTCTCTCTCTCTCTCTCTCTCTCTGTCTCCCTCTCTCTCTCTGTCTCTCTGTCTCTCTCTCTCTCTGTCTCCCTCTTTCTCTCTCTCTCTCTCTCTCTGTCTCCCTCTTTCTCTCTCTCTCTCTGTCTCCCTCTCTCCCTCTCCCTCTCTCTCTCTCTCTCTGTCTCCCTCTCTCTCTCTCTCTGTCTCCCTCTCTCTCTCTCTCTGTCTCTCTCTGTCTCCCTCTCTGTCTCTCTCTGTCTCCCTCTCTCTCTCTCTGTCTCCCTCTTTCTCTCTCTCTCTCTGTCTCCCTCTCTCTCCCTCTCCCTCTCTCTCTGTCTCTCTCTGTCTCCCTCTCTCTCTCTCTGTCTCTCTCTCTCAGGGTTTGTATGATAATTTCCTCAGTATGAAGCTGAAGGACCCGAGTCTGACGGGTGTGTGTTCAGGACTGGACTGGCTCTGCTTCTCCGATCTGGTGAACGAGTGTGTGTTCCACGGGCAGAATTACTCTCTCATGCGCTACCTGCCCTTCCTCCCCGCCGCATTCCATCACCTGTTCGCCGCTAACTCCGTCCCGCGCATCAGTTACCCCAACAGCCACTACGAGGTAAGGGTACCGGGGTACATTTATAGCGCTGTAGTGTTGAAGGGGCGGGGCTTAAACACTCCATATGATTATCGAATCAGATCCATACCACGTACGCATTATAAAATCGCACGGCTTTCTGTTGTGATAGTTGTGAGAGTTAGGTCTGTCGATAGCGGTGTCCGTACCTGTTCTCATGTGTCTGTCCGGAGTCTTATTTAGAGCGTCGATGTTGTGAGACTTTGAGTGAGTTCCTGAATGTTCTACAGGGTCTTACGAAAACCCAGCACACTAAGAACGCCGTGGTGGCCATGATGGCGGAGATTCCTCCTTCCATACGGAGCCGTGTTTGCCAGTATAACCTGTGTTTAGATGTTCTGAGTCTTTTACTGGAGCTCATCTGCCCCAAATTACGTCCGGTGAGTACCGCTAGAGCCGGGTCATGTGGGTCATTCCACTTTATTACACACAACTTTATTTATGTTGTGAATTCTTTATATTTCCAGATTTCCTGAGTTGTATATGCATGCTGTAATGTGTGTGTGTGTGTGTGTTTCAGGTTAATCCTCAGCTGTACAGTATGAGGGAGAAACAGCAGCTCTGTGAGCTCATTGATACGATGATTAACTACAACCTGACCTACAGACAGGAACGCACAGCCGAGGGCCAGTACACCTATGTCCTGGATCCGTAAGTACACACACACACACACACAACCCTACCACCTTAAAGCTACCAGGTTTGAAAGAGAAAAATAGAGAATAGGAAATGGAGTGTGTGTGTGTGTGTAGTAACATAGAGGACGTGGTGAGGTTTCCTGGTCTGCCCCCTCGGAGACAGCTGACCTATCAGGTGAAGCAGCTGATCGCCAGGGAGACGGAGCTGGAGAGGATGAGGAGGGTGGAGCGGGCGCAGCAGAGACACAACCCTCAGAAGGTGAGACGAAGAAAGAGTCCGAATTCGGAGACCTATCGGGTCAGATCGTCCTCGAGTAACAATTCAGGAAACTGAAACAAATCAGGTCTGAACTCTTTGAGCCCTGCCTACACACAAAGCTCCGCCTCCTAGATACGCTGTCGAGTTCAATTAGAGACGTCATGACAGGGTGTTGGGGGCGTGTCCATAAAAACAGGCCCGTGTAAACACACACAGGCTTGTATTTATTTATTTATTTATTTATTTATTTTTGAATTTTTCTATCACCCAAGCACGCGTTTCGTTTCCGTTTCTTCAGACAGAGACGGTGGAGGAAGTGAAGGAGGTAAAGAAACCCCAGGCTAAGAAGCAGCCGAGCAGGAACCACCATCAGAGGCTGGAGAACATCGTGAAACAGACGGTGGTGGAGAGTAAGGTGAGCGATCTACACCGTACGTACATTTTTGTAAAAGGAAAAGAAACCAAAACAAGTTAGTGTGTTGTTCTAGAAATGCGTTGTGGACATTTATTGCTGGATTTATTTCAGTTCTGTCTGTCCGTGTAGTGAGTATACTGACACGGGTGTGTAGTGTCCCACGGTATGGGCGGAGCTCAGGAGACGCAGAACAGCTGCAGCTTCATTTGCATAGGGCATTTATTTACCAATCAAATCAGCAGCAGTCAGTCGTACTTTGCCTTTTATGCAAATCAGCGAGCAGGTTTTAGATGTTAGCTCGATGTTAGCGTCTGGCTAACGAATGGATGCGATATTTCCACTGCGTTACTGTAACACGCTCTCGATACGTGCCATTTTAGGAAAATAATCAACAAAGGGGCGGAGTTCAGAACGTCACGAAGTGTTTTATTCTTCTTATAGCACATTATGCATATGTATACGGATGTCACGTTGACACGTTTGTTTTTGTTTTTGTTTACAGCCCGAAACGGATTTCTTCGGACGAGCCGTCGTACCCAAAGAGAAGCCGGCTGCGAACTCAGCGACAGGTTAGCGTTCTTTAACACGACACGTTTTTGTTCTAAAGAACAGCCGCCGTACACGTTTCCTATTCCTCCGTCTAACGTCCCGTTCGCGTCTTGTTCCAGACGAAGACGGAAAACCGAGCGGCTCGCAGATCGGTAAAGCCGTAGGAAACAGCGACGTCTGGTTCCGGTTTAACGAAGGGGTTTCGAATGCAGTGCGCAGAAACGTCTACATCAGAGAGCTGCTCTGAAACGCCAGAATACATGCCGAATAAACAAACTGAATAAATCTCGTTTTTTTGAACATTTATTAAATTATCCATACTTCTGGTTCTGGTGTTTATTTCTAGATGGTTTTCCTTACAGAAAGATCACTCACACACACACACACACACACACACACACACACAGCGTCACTTCTCAACTCGTCACATGATTATATTATAGCTATGATGACGTCGACCGAACAACAAAGAAATTTCTAGAAAATTCCAGCTTTCGCTAGATAACCACACATTTTCCGGTCTCCACCCACGGGTTGACCTTCAGTAGCTCGGCGTTCAGGAACGGATCCTCGGGAATTTTCCCTTCGGTCCATTTCACCAGCCTGGAAGCGAAAGAAAAGCGAAACGTGGTAAATCTGACGTTTAGAACACGACGGACGCGAGTGTCACGCGTGAACGTGAACGTGAACGTGACTCACTCGGGGATCGACACGGACGTTTTCTCTCTCGGAAAATCCAGCTGCTGTTTCAGACTTTCCACCATGTCCTTCAGCTGAGTCTCATCCAACTCGTCCATCTAAACATGACACGAGAAACTCTCGTTAGTTAACAACAACAACAACAACAACAACAACAACAACAACAATACTGAAAATGTAAATATTGAATAAAAAGAGTATGTTTTGATGTTTAATACTAAATGTGTCATTTTTTATGTTAAATAATCTATCTTGAAAAATCTTAAGCATTCTTTTTATACAATACAACCATTTTATTGAGTAATGATTCATTTTTGATGTTCAATAATAAAATAGTTCTGATCTCTCAGTGCTGGTTTAATCGAGTCATTTCTTTATTAAATAATCCAAGTACTTTTTTTATCTTGAAAAATCTGAGTATTTTTATATAGTACTCAGTAATTTAAAAAAATGTTCTGTTAAATAATCCGAGTAATTCTTTAACGTTCTTTAAGCATTGTTAAATACTCTCGATTATCGTTTGATGCTAAAAGCTCTCGTCGTGTCTTTACGTTGAATAATCCGAGTTTAATTGTTTGAGGTTAAATGCTTGTAGTAACCCCCCCCCCCATCCCATCATCCCCCAGATCTCACCAGTAGACTATACTTATAAGATTACGCTTAAAATATAGAAATATAAACATGTGAATATAAGAGAGTAAAAATGCCCACCTTGCTGTGATGACGGAATGATCCGGGATAAAGAGCGCGTTAGTGAAAAGTCGTGCAGGAGCGATAAACTCGGCCGTGTCCGACGCTGGAGGAGACTCGGACTTGTTTTGTTACTCAAATTATTCGGCTTTATAGCTCTCTGCGTTCTGATGGAGGAAGGGGCGGAGCTGGGATTTGCCTGTCCATCCCTGATGTAAAAGAGATGTAAAGAGTTCTCTCTGCTGTCCAGAGAAATCTCTGCCCTCGGCATGCAAACGATAATATACCATACAATACCACCTCAAACTCCTGTGAGAAAAGGATGAGAAAGCCCCAGCACTTTCCACACACACACACACAGTGTTCACGACGCATTAGAACTGCGCTCAATTCTTTATGAATAGATAATGAGTCACTGTAAACATTTTCATAATCAATCAATCAAGCTCTAACAAATGCTAGAACTCTGATAACTTTTAATCATGATAGAACACACGTGGAACTACTCATTATAAGACCACGTGTGAACATTTATAACGCCACGGCGGTGTTTATTAATAATAAACATTTCAGACGTCATCCGCGAGAGCCGAGATTAACGTGAATGATGGTAAATTAGTCCATTATAAAAGACTATATTAAACTTTTGTACTGTAATATGGGAACATGTATTAGGATGGAAATAAGGAAGGAATCTAACAGCATGATGTGTAGAAGGTCAGGAATAAGGGACTGACCCTGATTGTCAGGATAGTTCATTTTTGATGAAGTGTGTAAAGAAAAGCACCCCCTCCCCCCTGCTGGTCAGTTTCATGTACTACAGTTATGGAAAAACAAAAAAGGAAGTATTGTGAACAAGAAAAACGCAAAAAATAAACATAGGCAAAAGAGTCTGGTACAAATCCATATATCTAAGAAACAGAAACATCACACTGTACGTCATGTTCGTCGTATTTTATTATAAATATCATGTAAATACAGGCACTGCTTTCATTCAACATTTATGCGCCTCGTCGTCCGTCTTTAACATCCTACGGCAACAAGTGACGTTTTTCCATCGCAAAGTAAAATTTTTTAAATGGATTTAACAGGAGTCGGAGTCAGTACATCAGTATAATCAGTACACGATGAGATTTTCTTTGCAATGGACAAAAAAAAAAAAAAAAGGATTTATTTCAGCAGATCACAAAACAAAGAAAATTAAATAAAAATAAATCCGGGCCCGACTGCAGCTTTTCACCTTTAAACCAAATCAAATAATACAGCATTTGAATTATATATATTTATTTATTTATATATATTTATTTATATGTTTATTTATTTATTTATTTATTTATTTTTATTTTGCAATTTGAATTTTCCTGTTTTAAATAAAAATACAGAAATGACTCCTTATTTACTTTGCGCTCTCACCACTGTAAAGTCCTGTTCTGTTACGAGGATGTGAACAAACGCAGGTTTTGTCATCTTCTGCGTTTCCTTCCGACGTTCTTCTTCCTCAGTGCGCGTTTCTCTGAGCGTTTGGTCCTCCTGCACGATTCTGACGTCCATCTGTGTGTGGAGGAAAAACAAAACGCGTATTAAACTGCGACCAAATAAAAACGGAAGAATAATAATAAGTATTGTTATTTTGGGTGGCGTGGTATTTGTGTAATTCCTGTGAGAAGTTGAGTAGAGTGTACAGATAAGGAAGTGAGAGAGCTAAAGCACTAAAGTGCCGCCGCAGCACTCTCTTTAGACAGAGATGAAGTGAGGAATAAATCAGCATTGTGGGTAACGGAGGAAATTTCACCACCATGAGTGGAGAGTTCCTTCAATTTAGTCTCGGTTTCCACAATCTCACCGTGCGAGAGCTGGAACATTCCAGGAGCTGCGCTGGTGAGTATGGAGGTTCTGCAGATCTCTGTATGTCCGGCAGGTTTGCCATCATCACCATCACCATCATCATCATCATCATGAGGAAGACCAGGGAAGGGTAAAGCGTGCAGAGGTGTTGCAGAAGCTCGTGATTCCGGAGCACTGCGAGGAGACCATATCTGGTGGGAGAGAGATGGAGTGGGAAGAGCCGGATCTCCACACGAACCCTCCATCGCTGCCTGTGCAGAAAAATACATTGATCATTAAAAGTACACGGCGAAACGTAAAACGTCACGGAACCTCGTGAATGTTGATGCTCACCACAGCCAGAGAAAACGGAGCACCGCAGAGGAGACTCGGGGGAAAGTAGACGCCTCGCTCGACAGCAGAGACGCCTCGAGGTTTCTTCTCCTCAGCAGGACGTCGCTGCAGAACCGACACGTCTCCACAAGCGACAGGAACTTTCCGAGCTGGAGAAAAGAGAGAGAGAGAGTCCGATTCAGATCCGATGAAATATTTCTACATTAATCTTAACATTAAGTGAGGCGCTTGTGGGAAAGCCGAGACCTACGCTTCGCTCCCGATCGCGCTTGGTTAGCAGGAACCGTCCGAACAGCCACGTTTTCTTCACGCTGCGAAACGGTTCGTAAATGAAGAAATATTTAGAGGAAGATCTTTCACAGGTTGATTTGCACACTCACGATTCATTCGTCAAAACAGTAATGAGGTCATTAACGTCGTCGTTGTCGTCGGTAAACAACTTCGAACGTGCGTATTTCTCTTTATTCTCACGCCAGCACCTGACACATTTCTCGTAGCCGTGAACCACCCGCTAACGCCGATGCTTGTGGGCGTGACCGGACTTACACTAGCAGCTATATTTATAACGTCTTAACGCTCACTGGTCATTTTATCACTTGCTCGTATAAATACAGGTAGAACGTTTGGTGCACCACATCGGGCTCTCTCACTGCTCCAGGGTTCCGGGTTCGATCCCGGCCTCGGGTTACAGTCCGCGTGGAGTTGTGCGTTACCACTAGGTGTGTATGTAGCGGATACAGGGTGTATTCCCAGCTTCCTCCCAGTATTCCCAGGACGGAGTCCGGCTCGACGGCGGTCCTGACCAGGATAAAGCGCTTACCGAAGACGAACGCTTAACACTCAACATTTATCACTCGAATGAGAATTATAGAAAACCACAACCAACAGTAAAAAGGTTTATAATACGATATTAGTTTAGAAATGGAGTTATTTTATTTGAATTTAAAGTGAAACCGCTTCTGTGCAGAACTCAGAACCGGCTTTTACCTTTTCCGGTTTCGGCACGGTCGCAGACTTCTTCCTCGCCCTGCACACAAACAGGACAAGGTTTTCCCCTCGTCGTTTTTGTTCAGCGTATAGCTAGCGTCTGTTCGTTCTAACTTACACTACGCCCGTGACGTGAGCGTGAACTCTCCGACTCTCGATCAGCAGGATCCTGTGACGCAGGACAGATGTGTTAGATGAAACGGAGTGGGGAAAAAAATAAAATAAATATCTATTTTTTTGGTCATCTGCTACTGAAGACCGAGGTTCAGGGATTCCTCTGAAACATTTCGTCATGGGAATGTTTACACAAGTCTGGAAAAAAAAAATTGACATTTCAACTTGGAAACCGGACGAACAGGGAAGTTCTGGCTCGGACGCGTTGTCTTGTGGATTTAATGTGGATTATATAAAACAGAGTCATGGCTTTACCTGGACTGCATCCATCCTCTAGGCCACAGCGTTTTCACCCTCGCCTCCAGAAAACACTTCAGATAACCCTCTAAACTCTGATTACCGGGAGCGTCGAGCTCGTAGCTGCTCATCTTCATCCTCACCACCTCGCATAACAACTCCCTGAGAAAAAAAAAAAAAAAAAAAAAAAAAAACGTACACATCCGCGACGTCACGTTAGAAAGCTACACGTGTATGTTTTCACACTTTTAACGTTAAGACCGTAACGTAACGCGGAAGACCTGATCTCCTCGTTCCATCGGAATCTCTTACGAGGTGCAAAAAGTCGTTTTCCACTCGAATCGTCCTCCTGTTCATCTGATCCTTCTACAGCTCGCTTTTCTTTCACAGCTTCCAGTCTAAACACACACACACACACACACACACACACACACACACACACACACACACACACAGAAATCAATTCCGTACACACCGGATGATGAAGGTGTGTTACAGTAAGACAGGTTTAGGAGCGTACTTTGCAGCTCTGGCTTCGGAGTGAGCTTGGCAGTGATCGTTGAAGCGCTCGATCTGCTCGGGCATGACCCGGAACACCGCCTCCTCCAGTCTGCGGATCAGAACCGTCAGCTGATCGTCCTGAACAGGAAACACCACATCAAGTACTTCTCTGTAATTCCAACAGCTGCACGGATATCTAACAAAATATTCAATTCTGAAACCACTTCCATTTCCACAAGACAGACTAGTGCTGAACGAGAGAGAGAGAGAGAGAGGATTAATTTAAATGAGTCCGAATAGTCTAAAACTACTCATCAGTTTGCTGACCAGTTGGAGGAGGCGGAGCTTCGTGGCTCGCTCGAGCAGCGCGTCCTTGTTGCAGGAAAGCAGTGAGGACAGGTAGGAGAAGATTCCGGAACACACCTCGTCAGATAACTCCTTCCACTGAACCGAGACGCTAAAGTATCCCGTACACACAGACGTGTTTGTTTCAATTTCAAATAAATACATTTAAAAATGGCGAGCCGTCAATATTCCAAACAAAACAGCCGTGTAATCTGCGTGACTCACTCACTCCAGCAAAATACGGTTTACATCTGGAGCAGAAATCTCCGTCTTATTCCCTTCTTCTGAACCGTCGATTCCCTTCAAAGAGAAAATGGAGAACGTGAGAAACAGACACGCAGATTTCACCCGAGAGGTTATCATTTTGAACCGTCAATCATTTCAGATTCATGCACTGATTCGCTCATCTGCTGTTTTTATTTAGTTTAATAAAATTAAATTTAAAAACACTTAATACTGATTGTATTAACGCACTGGCTAACGATCTCCCTGTACGTCATTACTTTAAGCTAGCGATCAGTTTTCACAACATGGAGAAGTAAAGTTTCCACACGTACCCAATGGGTTAGCGAAAGTATCTCTCGCTCCTCTCAGCTAACAAATGTTATTTAAAGTAAACCTTTTCACGCAACGATACCCGAGTAAGTTCCTGTAGGATTCGTTCCAGTGTAGGAGGTAAACCATCAGGAAGAGAAGCCCGAGACGTCTCAGCTAGAGTCTCCTGGTTCGGATTGTTCATCAGGAGCTCATCCTGCTCCATCACTGCGTGGTGAAACTCATCAGCGCTGGTTCCATCAACGAACGTCAACAGCGGATCAGTCGAGACGGACTCGGCCTGAGTCGCGGAGCCGTGGTTATCTCCTGGAGGTGATTCCTTCCTCTTCGTGTTGAACAGCTGGAGCTCCTGAAGCTTCTCCTTGTGAAATTTCCTCAACATGCCATCGAGGTACTGCTGCTGCTTACGCAATTTATTTTTTGGTACGCTGGAGGGAAAGAAAAAAAAACAAACCTAAAAAACAATACATAATGTAGCAATACTCCTGGGAGAGCTTCAGTAAACTTCATCTACACCTTCACTGCTGGTGTGATTTAGAAGACAAACACAGGATTTATAATATTTTCTCTCAAAGCCATGAGAACCTGTGTTTTGTGTTTTCTCCCTTAGGCTGAACGTCCTCTTTTCTCTTCTTCTTCTTCTTCTTCTTCTTCTTGTTCATGTTCGCCTCGCCTCCTTCTTTCAATTTGCGTTTCTTCACAAGAGGGAGAAAAATAATAAATAAATAAAAATAATTTAAACAAACAAACAAAAAAACCCCCGCATATTTCTTCATAAATATTTCTCAACTAAATGGAGGTTAATGTGCATGATGAGCTACAGTATATTGATATCAATCTGGAAAAAATAAAAATAAATAAGAGATGAACATGAAGAACACAAGGGCAGACAAAGAAACCTGGGGTTGAACGTTCTCCTCAAAGTCGTCGGTCTCGTTTTCTTCACCTGAAGCCTGTCGAAACCGAAGAGTCCCGACGTTGACGTAAAATCCTCCGTACTTGGTGGTAAGACAGGCTGGAACCAACTCGTCATACTTTGACACAAAGGAAAACCGTCGTGTTAAAGAAAGAAGTAGCTAAACGACAGCGCCATCTACAGGAGGGAACGGCAAAACCTGGCAATAACAACGTCCACACGACCAGCACCTTCTCACAGGAATATGGAACAACAGATTAAATAAAAAAATAAAATCACAAAGCACTTCAGATATTTCAGTTTAAACAGATTTCACGTGTTTCAGGTAGTTTTTAATAAATAATAATAATTAAAAAAAAATAAAAAAAAAATCTACAGCATTTTTTTACTCACAGCCTCAGAGTTATCGATAAAGGAGTCAGTGTCGTCGTATCCGTAGCCCATGTCCACCAAATCCTGCACTCGGTCTTTCCTCTGTTTAGGCTCTCCGCCCTAAAAACAAACAGCAGCAGGCTTTCTACTTTCTCTCACAAACTGTCCGTAGGCACCACGCATGCACAGATAGGGGGCGCCATTTTATATCCCCTCCACAGTTAGATTACGGATTAGTTAATCCAACAATGACATAATCCAACAACAGCAACTCCTTTCTGATTAGTGACTTCTGCTAAACATCTGCTTACACACACGACCGTTACGAAGGCGTGTGACGTGGAAGAGCACCAGTGCCTCAAAACAGTACAAAAAAAAATATTACGTCTGAAAATAAACAAATTGTGGGAAATCATGGGATAATTAATTAATTAATTAATTAATTAATTAATTAATTAATTAATTAATTAATTAATTAATTAATTGTGTAAAAAGAATAGTCATAAAAGGTGTGAAAAATAAATTGTCTAAAAGTTATAATAGGCTAAATAAGGAATAAAAAATAATCATAAATTAAAACTACTAAATAAATTGTGTAAAATTAACATGAAAAATAAACAATGGGTAAAAGATTTTTTTTAAATCACATACAAAGAGAGGAACTGTCTAAAAAGTAAAATGTGAGAATAAATAAATAAGAAATAGAAACACAATGTGTGAAACACAAAAATATCTTCTTTAAAAAAAATAAACAAATAAATAAAATAAAACACGTGACTTTTCTTTAAGGGGTGTATTGTATTTGGTGTAAAATCTTGAGGAATCCTTTAGTGAAAAACAACAACAACAACAACAACAACAACAACAACAACAACTCACGTATTTCTTCTGGAACATTGTGGCCAGAACCTGGAGCTCATCTCCATCTCCATCCTTTCCCTCCTCCATCATCTCTCTCAAAGTCTCACCACCACCTTTACCTCTGGCCTTTAAAACGGGAAAGAAGAATACATCATCTGTAAAACATCTGTCTGATTCCAGCTGTAAATGGGTGGTGTTTAATGTTGGTTCTGTTACCGCACTGAGTTCCGGGTAGTGAAACTCCGCACAGCGCGCGTCATCCGGCTCAAACAGCACCAGCTCCATCCGGGCACTGAGCGTCCTCTCAGCCTGGCAGGGTGGAGCAGGAGGGTTAAAGAACCCCTGTGTGTGGGGGAAACCAGTCCCACTGAGGTTATTACCAGCAGAATGAAAAGAGACAGGATGAGAGCGAGTAGTGAGCTGAATCCTGCGCGGTGTGGCCATGACGCAAAACCCCCCAAACCTCAAACAAACCCTGACCTGAAGATCCAGGAGCAGCTGAGCGCACTTAAGTTTTAACGGAAAGCCAATAAGAAGCAAGAATACTGGCGATGACGTCATCACAAAACAGCTCTCTAAGCCTTCATGAAGATATGGGTTTAAAATATTAATAAAATAAAACTACCGATATTTCACATTTTATCTTTAAAAAACAACAACAACAACAACAACAACAACAATAATCAGTGATTAAAAAAAAGGAGAAAATAATCTTTAATTTTTAACTGCATTTGTCCATTTTGTCCAACAGAGGGCAGCAGAGGGCACGGAATTATTCATAATAATAATATTAATAATAATAATAAAAATTATAATAAGGTTCTGTTTTGATCATGGGTTTCCATCAGTGAGGAGTTCCATGTTCTCCTCGTGTCCGTGAGGGTTTCCTCTGGGTTCTCCAGTTATTTCCCCCCTCCCAGAAACATCCCAGCTACACCAAGTTGCTCCTAGGTGTACATACGAGTGTGTGTGTATGAGTGTGTATGAGTGTGTGAGGATCCGGTGTGGCCCTGACCAGGATAAAGTTCTTACAGAAGATGAATAAACGATCTGTATTTATTTTTTAATATCGCGGTTCTTTAATGAGAGACTTCAGACGTTATGGAACGCCAACAGGGACAAAACATTGTCACTCGTTCCAATATCTCTCATTTACACTTACGTTTGTGTTTTTTCAATTAGGGCTGTCAAAATATTTTATAATTGTACGATATGTATATATCACGATATGCAGGTTTACTAAAAAAAACTTTTGGAAAAATGAGTTGAATGAGGCTTTTATATAACATATATAATATATATACATGAAACACTGAAAAGGAGGAAATTTTAACTTTGTGAACAATTTAATATTTAGTACCTGTGTTTTATCATACCACCCCGTTGTTGATTATTTTCCTGTAACAGCACCACACATGTTAAGGTTAAGGTTAGGGTTAGATTAGATTAGATTAGATTGAAGTGTAGCATCGCATTAATTAGCTGCATTGATAATTATATCAAATGAAGGTCCTTGAAAGGATAGAGTGTGTGTGTGTGTGTGTGTGTGTGTGTGTGTGTGTGTGTGGGGATGTGTCGGTGAATAAGAGAGAGGATCAGATTGCAGCTCTTTTGTTTAACCAGACTGCTGCTTCATTGAGCTAAATGGAGTGGAAGAGATGGAGTCCTGCAGCTTGAGAAGGCCCTGAGACACTGAATAAAAAAAACAACAACCTGTCAATAAACGTGTGAGGGACAATGAACTAAAACACACACTCACACACACACACACACACACACACACACAAAAGAGAGGGACAGATGGAGTGAGGAGGGAGGGGAGGTCTGAAAAGAGAGAGAGAGAGAGAGAGAGAGAGAGAAATTCCCTGGATAATTATAAAAACAACACGCCCAGAGAGCCGAGTCCCTGAAGCCGATCACTCAGTGCTTTATTAACTCGAGCAACACAAACGAGTTTTAATTAAACACTCACATGTGAGTGACATGAACACATCAGTTCATTAAAGAGTGGTGTGGAAGGGGAAAAGATCATTCTACACTCATTTACTGACGTGTTAATGAACTTCTCATCCAAATTGCCCTAATAATCGACTTACATATTGATTTCTCGTCTAAAAAAAAGAATCCCACGTGATAATGGATGAATCATCAAAAAAGTCACGTGATGATAAATATCATCAGATGTGAAAAGAAATGAATCGTGAAAAGAATCAGATGTGAAAATTAAATGACTCATGCAAAAAGATTCACATGTAGCGGTAAATAAATCCTGTGCGAATATTTTACATGTGAAAGTAAATGAATCATGCAGAAGGAATCAGATGTGAAATGACATGAATCATGAAAGAATCACATTCGGAATAAATTAATTATTTTTTTTAAATCACGTAAAAAAAAAAAGAAATGAATCGTGTGGAAAGAATCAGATGTGAAAAGAAATGAATCACGCGAAAAGAATCAGATGTGAAAATTAAATGACGCATGCAAAAAGATTCACATGTAGCACTAAATAAATCATGTGCCAATATATTACATGTGAAAGTAAATGAATCATGTGGAAAGAATCAGATGTAAAAAGAAATGAATTGTGCGAAAAGAATCACATATGAAATAAATGAATCATTAACAAAATCACATGGCAATAAATGACTCACGCAAAAAGATTCACATCTAGCAGTAAATGGATAGTGTGTCAGTTCATTTCATATGAAAGTAAATGAATCACATGAAAAGAATCAGATGTGAAGATGAATGAATCATCATTTCTTTTCTCACTGTAAGTTCTTGAAACCGTAGTTTTAAATCCTGTAAACATACAGAAGACTCTTGGTTGTTGTTTACGCCCAACTGACGGGAAGTACAGCTAACATTCGCTAGCACTGCAGACTCTGTGCTAACGCTACGCATGCAGGAAGTATCATCTCGGATAATTAAATAAGAGATTCGAAACGTTCTGCTCGGAGTGATTCATGAAGACAGTGGAGCTAGCATAGATGGCTTTAATTAAAACATCTTCGCTTGTTTGCAGAGCGGCCAGCCTGGAGTCTCTGGGGTTTTGGGTTTCCTGCAGATGGCAGATGGCCGTGTGGGTCGAAAATAATAGCCCCCATCCCCTCCCGCCCTGCCCTGTACCCAGTTGTAGACCTGCGATCAATCTATATGCGAACAACGCGAGTGTGCAAACGATGCTGAGATTAAAACGCTGCTGAGAACAAAAAGGATTTGAACTGTTAAAGACCTCTGTGTGAACACAAAAGTGATTGATGTCGGGGCAAAATTACGCAACGACACGAGGCACATGCTGCACGTCAGATTTATTTGGGGTTATTGGGTGATGGAGCACTTTTAACCTTCACACGTTTAAATTTACTTATTGAATTAAAGGCACATGATACAGTCGATATAGCTATAGTAATAACTCACTTTTTAGCAAAACATAAAACTACTAAAGCAGCCTGAATTTGTCAAAATTAAGGACAGAGGATATTATATACCATTTACGGAAGGAGTCTCCAGTGTCAGCACTGTGTAACAGTCAGAGGTAAAGCTGTAACTGTAAGTTTTCCCACATCTTCAGGACAGAGGAGTTTACACTTCTTTACTGTTTCCTGCTAACAAAAAGACGACAAGCTTGAAGAGAGAGAATAAAGAGTGATGGAACGAGTGTTTATAGCTGCTGTAACGTAAGTGACAACAGGAACTAACTTGATGTACAGTAAGTATCAATGATCATTTCAGGCTGCTCATGACTGCCCTCTATCTGCTCATTTTAAAGCTGGCCTTGAAGTGAACTGAGTAGCAGTTTATTACCCACAAGCCCATGAGCGAGAAGAGCAAAGCAGATGAAGATCTTCAGATAAAGTTTGTGTACAAGTGTCTTGAAAATACATATATATATATATATATATATAAACAGCGTGAAGGATAGATTATTTTAAATAACATAAACTATAACTGATTAACTGAGCTTCATGTATATAATTGTATAAAGTATAAAGTTCCTTACCACATTTTAAACAGGCATGGTTTACCTTTTTGTTTTTTAAAAGCGACATAAAACAACTTTTAAAGACATTGTGGACAGTCTGGACATAATTTCATGAGTTTTATGATTTAACTTTCATCCTCAGTGACGCGTTTAAAGCATTCATACTTATTCACTGCATCGTTAAATCATTACATCATACTTATTCATGGAATGAAGTCAAATTTCAAACAATCTCCAAATCCATCATGAATATATTAAGGCTATAATATGGCATGAAGAGAGCAGACTGAGTAAAATCATTTCTTACAGCAACAAACAACAGGGTTCGAGTTAAGAAAAGGCTTCAGTATTTTCCACAATCTTCTCAAAAAATAATAATAATTCAGTATAAACAGAATTAAAAAATTAATTTCTAATTAAACGTGTTAAAGATTTAACGTAGAATCTGAATAACACAGGATTTTTATTTTATTTTTCTAAAGAAAAGAATGATTGACAGGATAGAAAATCTATACTGCGTTGTTCATTTGTCGCAGTGTCACTGAGGATGAATGTAGAAATGCCATGAATGAACTGATGAAAATATGTCCAAAATGTCAGTAAAAATTCATGTCTGTTTTATGTTCGTGTTTTATTGAACGTCATGAAAGTTTAGACAGGACGGAAATTCCAAAAGTGTCCCAATATATCTGCATTCATGCGGCTTTAATCACTGTTTCACGGAGTGGGGAGGGGGGAGGGGAGGGGGATGGGTTCAGTCTAGAAAATAAATATTCGGTAAATATTTGAACGTGTTGAGCACAAACATTTAAATCCAGCTGGAAAGGTGAAGTGTCTCGAGCGCTGGGTGGCGATATAAAGCTGAAGGTTTGTGCGTCCAGAACTTTTCTCTGCACTGATTAGAGGGACACAAACACAGACACAGACGCAGTCACAGTCGCAGACACAGACACAGACGCAGACACAGACACAGACGCAGACGCAGACACAGACACAGATGCAGACACAGACACAGACGCAGACACAGACGCAGACACAGACGCAGTCACAGTCGCAGACACAGACACAGTCGCAGACACAGACACAGACGCAGACACAGACACAGACGCAGACACAGACACAGACGCAGTCACAGTCGCAGACACAGACACAGACGCAGACACAGACACAGACGCAGACACAGACGCAGACACAGACGCAGACACAGATGCAGTCACAGTCGCAGACACAGACACAGACGCAGACACAGACACAGACGCAGTCACAGTCGCAGACACAGACACAGCAGGCTGGATGGATGGAGGAGAAATAATATGTACTTTTAATCTGAGGGGAAAACTGATGCTCCTGAAAGTGGTCTGGATCATGAATGTGTGCAGAAATGGAGGTGAAGAAATTCCATCCCCATGCAGGAAAGAACCAGAACCAGAACCAACTTATAACAATTACTGTCGCATTATAATAACAATAATAATAATAATAATAACAACAACAACAACAACAACAACAACAACAACAACAATAATAATAAAATTATTATTATTATAAAAAATTCTCTCTG
>JANDJT010000154.1:147152-163215 GCA_024331685.1 Stegophilus panzeri | reverse complement strand
ATATTATTAACAGCAGTATGAGCGTAAAATAACACACGAGTCATTAACATATTCAAATAGCAGCGAGCATTCACATGTACATTTACATATTAGACCACGTCTTAATGCACTCTTACAAAATAAAGTCAAATCTTCAAACCTAGAACTTAACTGACGATATAAAACATGTCAGCTGTAAAACCCGGGTCTTACAGCGTAGTGCCGATGCTAGAACTTTCTGTGTGTGTGTTAACTTTGTGGATGTGTGATATATAAAATATTTGTTTCTGAGCAAAAGGATCACGTCCTGTTTTAAACCCTGTGACATCAGGTGATTGATTATAACGGAAACAGGGATTTGGAGACGTTTATTAAATTCCTGGATAACGGTGGAGTATTGCCAGAGGAAGAAGATGATGAGGATGAAGATGAGGACCAGGAAAGCAAAGATGAGGTTAGTTAGGTCTTATATAGCCGCGGAGTATCTTGGGTAAATTCGATTATTGAATAAAGTGTAAATACAGTATAAATTTTCCACTTTAATTTCAGGGAATGTCCGTAATATAGCTTGGTCTCTGAGGTGTAATGGTGCTCTTATTACAAAAACGATCCTCTATGCCCGAGAGGATCGCTGTGTTTACCTGGAAGGTGCCTTCTTGTAATGTTTGAACTGTTTTTCTGTTCAGGTCTCAAGTGAATCCACAGAAGAGTCAGAGAAAGCGTCGAACAGGTCCAGCAGCAAAGACGAGCTCTGAAAACATCTCCCACATGAACTAATGCTGATTCAGATCTGTGTGAAACTACTGAAACTGAATGTACTTAGTATTATCTGTTTATGGATAAGAATAAATGAAATTCTTCGTCATCACTCCTTACATTCCATTCAATCTCAGTCATCTGACTTGGGAAAAGCATCAATCATGTACAACGTATTGTTTGATATAAAATGAATAAAAAACACCCGCTGGTTGCCATCTAAACGCTTTGTGTTCAGTCATTTAAACAGTTTGATCTGAGACATCTTTAAAAATCCTGTTGAAAACGGAATTTAAAAAAAACAAAAACATTTATTGATGTTGAATCATTCTACGCAATCTCGTCTGGCTGGGACGAACTGGAACTGGAGTCTCCTCACGTCAACATCAGTGCCTGACCTCAACCTCACTAATGCTCTTGTAGCTGAATGAACACAAATCCCCACAGCCACGCCCCAAAATCTAGTGGAAAGCCTTCCCAGAAGAGTGGAGCATGGAGAATGAGACGTTCAACAAGGACATGTGGGTGTGATAATCGGGGTGCCCATACTTTTGAGCATATAGTGTATATAAGATTTTTTAAGTCTATTTCTAGATATTTTTTTTTACTCATTTCAAGCTTGAAATTGTCTATTTTCTATTGACAGAAAAGACATTTTAAGCTTCAAGTAAGTAAATATATGCTTTATATAATAATCTCAGTCTCTAATTTCTCATAATGAGAAATACTAGATAACTTTTCTTTCATTCGAGTACTTTTAGACTAAGGTTTATTTTAAAAAAGGAGTTTTATACAGTATGTGATAATTATTCTAGACAGCCGTGAGGGGTTCAGACACAGAAACTCACCACCACTACGCGTACCTGAGCAGCAGGTGTAAAAATGTGAGCCATTACAGGAATAAGCGACGCTGGAGTGGGTTAGAGAAGCTTCAGGAGATTAGTAAAATATAACTGTGTGTTTTAATCAAAATTTTAGTCACACACACACACACACACACACACACACACACACAGGCCCATGGCAGTTCATAGCAATGGAATGCAAAATCAGATAGGTGAACTGGTTTGGTCAGTATGTTGTATGCTAATGATCATAAATAGAAAGGAAGTACATTTGACACGGACGGTTCGAAGATAAACACACAGCAGTGAGAGGATCAACATGAGAGCAAGAGATAAAAGTAAATCACCAAGGAAGAATGACACGCTGGAAGAGTAAAAAAAAAAAGAAAAAGAAAAGAAGACAAAAGAAAAGTTTTGCAGATTTGCAGAGAAGCTACAGAATAATCCAGTAAGACATTTAGGTAGTTAATGGAGATCATTGCGGTTGGTGTTTCCTGCTTTACCGTGTGCTTAATAACATAACGCTGTAGAATTGTCATTCCTAACATCAGTGAGTCCTGGGAAACCTTTACAGACACAGTGTAAGCTCTACCTTGTGGACTTACACGCATTCAATTTTACATTCAGCGCCTGTGCAGTTTACTCTGCATTCCTCTGGTTTCCTCCCATGTCCCATATAATAACATGCTGGTTGCTGGATTTGGACTCGGAGTGCACGTACAAACTTTTTTTGGTGAATTTTTAGTTCAGTTTTGCCAGAAGACAATTTATACGCAACTTTACTAAATAATTAAGAACTGTACATTATGTCCCATTACAGCTGTTTTTAAAGATATATCGTATTCCTTGGGTGCTTGTTGTAGCAGCTACAGGATATGTATTAATTATGTACTGTACATATAGTATTTAAAAAAAAATTTAATGTATTTGATCTGTTTGATCGAGATCCTTCGGTTTATTAAGAGTGATGGACTGACAGTGAAATAACAGCTGGCGTATCAACCTGGCTAAATGAATGAATGTCTTTTTCTTCCTTTCAAGGCGTAAATGGATTTTCCTGAAGCCACTGTTTCTGCAGTCGCTTTCACGCCTCCACCGCCCTCATATACTGAAGCTATACAGAGTCCACAACCTTTAACACCACCTCCTACTTATGGGGAAGCAGGTGAGTCTGAGGCGTCATGCAGCTCAGTGACGTCTCTGCTCTCAGTAATGAACAACTTATTTTTTTACTAGAGGTAATGGAATTACTGCGATCAGCATGAATCAGCATGGGGCATGAATTCTGGCTCTGACAGTTCCTCAAACTCAACTACATCACTCCAGCTCATAATTGCTCTCAAATAAAGATGGACTGGTTTTTTTAATCATTATTTTGTGTGTATCTACCTGGCATATTTTCTAACAAACTTAATTGGTTCCCAAAATTTAAACAAACTTCAAATAAATTCAGACTTAAAATAGAACTCTTGGGTAATAATTCAGCTAATCATGTTTGGAGAAAGAAGGGTTGGGTTAGGGTCAGGGTTAGGGTCACCTACTGACCCAATCACAACCCAGAAGTAAGTAAGTAATCCATTTGATTTTTATTTGTAGTGGGTGTCCCGCCTCTGCAGTTCAACAACGCCGCGTCTCCTTATCCTATCCTCAGCATTCCCACAGAGGTCACGCCTGTACATCAAACACAGCAAGGTCAGTAACTCGGTTTTTACCTGTAAAATGATTGCTACTGCCATTAGGAAACTATATTTACTGTTATTCAGTATCATTTAGCTTTATTCAGAATAGCTTTACTATGAAATATCTACATGAAGATACAACTGTAACATCCAGCCCATTCAATTCCCCTACATAGCACCAGAGGGCACCCTCGCCCCAGTTTTAAACCACTTCCTGGTTTATTCCCGTCATTTCCTGTTATACACTGTAAAAAGCACATGGACGTGAAGTCTGTTAGTTTATTATGCTACCTCTGATTCCTGCTTTTGTGACCTTGCCTTGTGTCTTGCTTATGATTTGGATAACGGACCCTCACTCAGCCTTAATGAGCTCTCTGTTACAACAACGTTGTCAGAACATGTCAATTATTCGGTTATGCCATTGTCCATTAATGAATGAAGTACAGTGTGTTTATTTTAATGTTTTTGACATTAATTTAAGTAAAAAAAAATAAAGAAATATACACACACTATGGCATTTTATTTTATTTTGTATCTGCCAGACAACGCAGCGTTATTTCAGTCTTGTCTGTTTATACATAGGGTTGCCAGGTGTAAGCAACATATCCAGCCCAAATACATCTCAAAACCTGAGCAAAAAGATCTGAAAACAGCCCCAAAATCCCGGCAGTATATGAGTAGTATATTCATTCATTCATCTAAAAAAAACCCCAAGTAATTATGTTAGTCACCAGACGAAAATGAATAAACGTCCTTAATTTTCTTCATATCTCAATAAACATTCTTTATTTGTAATAAAACACTTGATAAAACTAAGTACAATCGTTGGCTATCCTTTCAGACTACAGTGCTAGTGTTAGTGCTTTCCTACTTTTTCTTGAGGAAATTCCATAGATATCAATGATTTTCATTCTTTTCTTAAAACTAGGTCTTAGCAGCTGCGGAATATCTTTAAACTAGTCCAAAACACCTCCGCCCGAACCCTTATTCCAAATCTGGCCCAATTTGGTACACAAATCTGTGACCGTGACATCCCGCTTGAGGTTCTGTCTTACAAATGATTTCTTCTGCAGCCTGACTTTATGTCTGTCGTATTCTGTCCCTCAGTGTTTGTTCAGCCTTCACCCCATCAGGTAAATCCACCGCAGCTGGTGGGTGGAAGACTGGGTGATGCTCCCACTGTGATTATTTGCCCGCACTGCCGTCAACAAATTACCACCAGTGTGCTTTATAAACCCGGAAGTGCAGCATGGGGCATGTGCTGTCTGCTTACACTTTTGGGGTAAGACATAACATCAGATTAACTGCTGAAATAATTCAGTCAGTCACGTGATTAAGTCCTGACAGCACAGAGGAGTTAGTGTGGAGGTGAGACTGTGATTATTTAATGTGGAAAAACACTGATAGACGTCTACGGTGTGTTTCAGGCTCATCTGTGGATGCTGCTTGATTCCCTGCTGCATTCAAGCATTCCAGGATGCTCATCATTCATGTCCTGACTGTAAAAGATTCTTAGGGACATATATTCGCTAACACACACACACACACACACACACACACACACACACCACGACTTGAATATAAATATTTTGGATCACGGTATGACGTGTATGAACACTAAATTGATAAATGTGACGTGCTCATGCATTCTGAGTGGATGTAGACAGTAGAAGCGTTCGATGCCTTAATGGCCGTAGAAACTAAAATGAATTAATAATTCAGTTTTCATTAGAAATGATTAAAGTAACATGCTAGTAACCGGAAACTGACATCTTATGAAATCTGATCTTTTTCCCCCACACCAATATACACACTTATTAGCTTTCAAACAGGAACGGGGAAATGCATGATTCTGATTGGTCGATCCTTTGCTCTGTAGCACAGCCATAATCAAACATAGTCATTACACAAACTAAGGAATGTGTTCATTTGACGTTTGGGCTGATTAAATATGGAGGAATCATAATGCTGTCCCTTTTACATGTTTATCTGCTCTGCTGCGTTATGAAATACTGCTCAGTGTTATGTGACATGTACAATATATAATCAGCTGTACTGTATATGTGTGTGTGTGTGTGTGTGTGTGTGTGTTATGTTCACCATCCATAAATAAACAAACACTGGAAACTGTGATCAAATATTTCAGCGGGCTTCAGACTCAAAATGGCCGCAGCTTGAAGGTGCAAATATATAATTGACACCTTCTGGTATTTTATCCAGGTTATTTTATCCAGATTCGTGAAAGTTCATCAAAACATTGAAGTAAAGATGAAACATTCACTAATCTCACTGGAGCAAAATGACATGATAAATAATGGAATCTCTTTTCTTACAGGAACCCCCCCCCCCAACTCCCCATGATCAAAGTTATTATATTTATTACTGAGTTCTTATCATTATTAGCCTGTTTGAGTTTCATTCAAATCCTCATTAACTTAAAAAAAACTCACCTATAAATAATTAAATCTAATCAATACCCGGAATATGAATTCCTGTATATTATTAAATAATGAGCCTCGGTTTGATTTGGGTATTTACAGAGTGATGGACCGATGTGAACTTACTGTATTAATAACACACTTCTCACACTGCATTGTGACTTCTGTCTGAAACATCTGCTATATAAAGCTCACTCGTTTTACTCCAACCTGTACATTTCTTTACTGTAGATGTCACTTCCTGTATAGATTTCATTGTGTTTCTGCAGTAAATGGTGGTTTTTGTATATGAAACATATGGATGTGTGCAGTTTTTATTGTACAATGTCTAGACTGTAATGGTGCAAGTCTTGATTACTCACAAACTTTCTGCTTCTACACTACATACCCTGAAAATGACCCTAAATGATTTTTCAGCACGAGTACAAGAAAATGTGCTTTTAATAACCCATCTCAAGCAACAATACATTGCTGCACTTTGTTCTTAAATGAGTGACAGAGTTACACAAAATTTGGATATCATGCTAATTATATGACAATGTTAAGTTCTTTTGAATGATTTACTTACTATTATATGTTTAAAGTAATAAATTGCTTTTGATCTATAATTTCTATAACAGAGTGGCACCTTTTTAATTTGACCTCAACATGCAATATCACAGAAAATAAAGAAAGAATTTCATTAGAAAACTAATTAGTACTTTTCTTCTTCCATGGATCTTCAGGAATGTAACTTGGGGAATATTCTGAATGTTTCATAAGGGTGAATATGTTCAGGTAACAGGGTTGAGTATGTTTTGCATCACCTGCTAAGGATTAATGAAAAAAATGTGATTTTTATAAAGTATTGTAATGATTATATGTGTCCTTTAACAAAAACAAACAAACAACAACAATCTTGCTGCACATGTGAAGAGCTCTCAGTGAGTTTTCCTGGACTGCAGTACACCCTCTACCCCAGCAGATGTCACTGACGAGCACTGTGTCTCGAGTAGGGAGTCATTTTTCAATCATCGGTCCAAAAATGTTCAAAGCAGTGACACTTCATGTATATAACCATTAATACATCAAATATAATCTAAGAGTATATTTTCTATGATTATCCTGACTCACTCACTCCCAGAGTTTATTATTCTAATCCCGATGAAGAAAAATCACGCTTAAACTAATCTTATATAAACCAATAATACAAGTGGTAAACAGAATAACTAAAATAGATGAGGAGTGGGGCCATTTTACAATGTATTTAATCTCATACACTAAATATACTCTAAGACAGTTTAATCATTGCGTGTAATAAACTCAAAAGATTAAGCATGTTTTAATCATTTCTAAGCACATCTCTGTTCATATTGTGAAGTCCTGAAACTAACCAGTTCCATGTTGCTTCTCTGGTGGAGACTGAACAAGACACGTGGGGGAAATTATTCATTGTAAAATTGGTTTTTAGCATACTTATTCGCATTGTAAACCTGATCTTCAACATAGTCACTGGCGAATGTAATGATATGAGTCATTGCCATGAGAATCAGAATATCCATGTGCAAGCCGTTGGTAATCTGCTCGTGGTAGTTCTGCACAGGAAAGATGAAGTTCACTGGGACTCCCAGTCTATCACTGCACACTTTCATCTAAGATAAACAGATACAACATGACTTACACAGTATTTGAGGAAATCCATGTTCTCTGGTGTTGGAAGATATCATAGAGTAGGCTGGAGACCTACAGGCAGTAAATACACGGAAGACGGAATACATGGAGGAAGAGATGGCTGTTGCTGTTGTTCTCACTTTCTCTTTGATTTTTTTGCTGGTGTAGATCTTACTCGGGTTCTTCTGAACTAGAGGGCACGCTTTGTCAACCATCGACATGACGACGATTTGAGGAATCTCTGATGAATCAACAGAAACACAACTTGTCTTATCTCATACATAATCTAGCGTTCATACTTAAGATGAAATTATAATTTCGTGAAAACATACCCAAGTCATGAACTTTTTCCCGAACAGCTTTCATTTTCTGGATAACGTCGTCACTGATGAGGGAGATTCTGTCACCTGGTAGAACACTCACCAGACAGTGCACTTTATCTCTCAGGCCGGGGTTACTGATGTAGTTCCGGTCGTCTTTATTGATTGCTGCTTTTCTGACTGTGTAAGTCTGAAGAAGTGTTGGATGTATAACAGGAACTGGGCACCACCCACATATCCAATATTTCTTTCCCTATTTACTAAGTTTACTCTGAACACTCTTCCCTCTCTGTTCCCTTGTTAACTCTTTTTCCTTTTTGTTCCTTTGTTCACTCTTCCACCACTAGCCAATCGATAGTTAACCCGTTGTCTCTGTTGTGTGTCAAGCATGATAAATACACTCTGTCTTTCTTTGAATACATCAGAGATCTTGCCGTTTGAATTCTGCGTGTCTGTGTTTCATTTGGCCTTAACCACCCGAGACAAGAACATTTATCTGTAAATATTCACAGGTACCACCTCGGTGTACTCAATGTATGTCGGTGGTGTGTGTCTTACCGCAAATGCCAGCCAGTGAATCCACTGGCAACTGCAAGCATCCCATTGCACCCTCACCTTCTTATCGATTTTTATTTGGAAAGAATTGTCATGGATCTTGACAGGCCGTTAGACAGGTTAGCACAAGGCGATATCTCTTTGTATTAATTGTGGTGGCCTATGTGGCACGATATCCTGAAACTGTGCCTCTGAGAACGGTATCCATGAAGAGTGTAGCTGAGGCACTGTTTTGAGTAATCTCCTGAGCTGGGATCTTGAAAAAGTTCCCAACTGACCAAGGCACATCATTTATGTCATGTACCCTACGCAAACTGTATGAATTATTAGGGATTAAAACGCACTACTGAAAATGAACAGGTTAGTGGAGTTATAACAGTCAGAAATGTTTTATGCATATTTCCTTTCAGCTGGTGATCATTTCTGAAAAGAGGCCGACAAGCTGAAGTTTGGGTTTGTCTTCAAATCGTTGAGACAGCACAGCCCCAATTCCGGTTTCTGAGGTCTCAACCTCAACGATGATGTCATCCACAGCTGATGTTCACTTTAATTTCTTGCTCTCCTTTTTACCAGTCAGAATCCAAAATTCAGTAGATAGCCAAAGTAGAAGGAGTGCATGGCTACTCAATCAAACACTCGCTCAGCAGCAGACTCCGTTCAGTGTGTGTGTGTGGGGGGGTACATACATCAGATGTAAATGAGGAGATCTGTTGACACTCCAAACCTGTAAACCAACATTCCACCTGCCATCTCAGGCATGCGAGTATGAAACAATGACTTGTGTTTGTGTGAAATATGAATAGAATTCTAGAGAAACTCTAGAATCAGGAACTTTTTTTTTGTAGCTAAACGAAGCTCTGACTGTCAGTGTCCTAATAATGTTATTTAATTTGATTTAATTAGGTTTTAATTATAGACCAGCTTGGTTGGTACACATACTTAAAAGTTTTTTTTTTAAAAGCTTGATTTTGTCACGATTTCCCCTCAAGCCAGCGTTGCAATATTGCAGCGTCCTCAGAAAACCGAAAAGCATGCGCTTGCACGAGCCAGATGCACGAGTGACTCTGTTTACGATGGCCACCATGCTTTTGTTGTAGTTATATTCTGTCTACGCCCCCGTTTTGTCATTGGATGTTTCCGTGTGTGTCATTATTGTTTTCAGCTGCCTGTGTTGAACCCATGATTACGTTTGTCATTTAAACCCCTCGTGTCTCTGAGCACATTGTGTAGTATTGAGTTTATCTCATACCAAGTGATTGTTCTGTGTTTCTCATTTCATCTCATGTTCTCTAGAGGTTCTGTTAAACTGAAATAAACTGAAATAAACCCGAATCTCCTGCTCACAAACACTTTACTTTAATTTCTCGAATTGTTTAATTGTTTAAATGTGTTGTGTTTTGTTGTATAAACGAGGAAATAAGACGTTGCCATGGTGACGAGTGATCACTAACACAGAACTGTATTATCTTATTAAATATTTCTGTAACTAATCTTCTGCAAGGTTTTTGTTCCTGAGTTCTCCTCCAAGCTGGACGTCTTTATCTAGTCGTGCTCTGTACAGACTGTTCCCGTGACCGATTGCTCGCTGTCAATCACGTTAGGCTCCGCCTCTTTGGGCCAGAGCTCAGCGATTACAGCGAACTGCTCCGGGAACGAGCCGTGCTCTGCTTCTCTCTCCGATCCTCCGTGGAACACCTGGGTGAGAGTTTTGGTGGAAATCAGCCGAGCGAACGTGACGACGACGTTTCAACGACGAGGAACCAGACTCAAAAGGGAACCCATCGTCTTCTGGGTGACTCCAGATAGTGCAATTATAAATCATTACTGTTCTAGAACTGTATACCAGTGGTTCTTAACCTTTTTGCGAGTGCAGGTCATGTTTAAGAATGACTACCGCTTTGAGACCCCCCAGTTATTCAGTTATAGTTATAGCGCCACCTGCTGCCAACAGGAAGTGACTTGTTTTACACTATAATACATTCCTAACAACATATCAAAATATGCCAGCAACATGCTAAAAACATTTCACACCAAAGCTAAGTGCTAAGGCATGCTATTAATGAAAAAGGAACTTGTTATAACTCAATATTCAGTTATAGTCATAGTGCCATCTGTTGGCAACATGGAACCAGAACTGGGTGTAACTGGATATTTCCTTTCACTTTCACTTCCACAGCACTGCAGTAACTCTCAGTCACTATACAGAATCAAGTGTATTACTGAGGTAATGTGACAGCTTTACCTCTAACTGTTACACACCTCTATTTATGTGAATGATCTTTATTAATAAGTCATGAAAGTCATGATATTAATTAGCAAGATGTTAATGCTAAACTATTACCATTATTAATGCCTGTTTACACAGCACGTGACTCAGAGGCTGTTCCTGTGTATGCTTCATTATTTCATGTGATAAGGAATAGTGCAATATTAATTCATCATTATGAAATCATTAGTTAAGTATTAAAACATTAGAGCATGGTTATAATCAAACACATGAATCAGGGGATGAGCAACCAGGCAAATACAAAAGAGCAGTAATCCAGACATAATGAATATCAAGCTAGTTGACACACAGAACAGGTCATTTCCTTCTTTGCTTAGGTTTCTTATTCACTCACTATAGCAACACTTGCGGAAAATTGTGCTTTATGAAAATTAGACATGTATATGAAGGTAAATATAAAAGTATATTCAGATATCCAAGTGCAAATAATCCATTCACTGTAGTCAAGAATGAGATTTATTGATGTCTAGGGACAGAGACGTTCACTCGTGGGTGTTCCTCCCCTAATAGAGATAAAGAGCCAAATAAAAAACCCATTCAAAACCATGCTGTATTTGTTGTTGCATTTATTTTTCTTAGCATACTGATCAGAACAAGTGTAGTAATTATACAGTATCTTTTTTTATACTGAAATAAAATTGTTTACATTTACAGTATATGGGGTCATGGCAGCATCCAAACATCCCAGTTTACCAAAAACACCCACAAACCCTCCAGATCCGCACCTTTACCGAACACAAAACTATTAACACAACGCTGGACTAGGTTTACAGTCTAGACTTTATCTAGCTGACATTATCCATCATTTTATTCAAATTCATGTAAGTGAAAGTAACTAATGCAATGTACCAATTATAATTATAAACCATCACCATTTACTCTCAACACAAACTATTTTTTGAGGAAAAAAATCACTGCTTTTCAAGATTTTCATCAGCTCTGACACCTGCAGTAAGATACCCATCTGAATCACACTCTTCTGACTCTTCTGGTGCTTCTGATGGTGGAATTCATTTAAAAATGAATACCAAGCTACCCTGAGTGTCTGCTAAGGTCATGATTTACTAGTTATAATATCAGTATAACAAGCTACAGCTAAGACATCAGAATGAGCAACATACAAGGAAAAACTGCAAAGACCTCCCCACTGAAGGTCTGTTAGAACAGTTTACAGAGGAACAGGACATGGCTTGAGCTTCAGGTCCATGTTGGAAAGTGTGTTGGATGTTCATGAGGCTCGACTGTCAAGTCCAATACTGTCTCATCAACCACGCCCCTTTTATTTATCACCAAATGACTCCGATGAAACCGTTTATCATAAGGAAAACTACTGGGGGAGATCTCTTGGTCAGCTGAGCATGTAAAAATGATAGATCACTATTCCCGAAAATAATTTGTGGAACTTAAAATGTAACTTAAAATTTGCTACCTGTCCTGTTGACTAACATAGTAATTAGTGGGGTTAACTAGAGAGCATCAGACATTTTTTATTTTACTTTTGTTATAATACACCCCACATATATACAGTCATTGGGTGAAAGTTGTGAACTACTGATGGTATTTCGGTTTGTATTTCTGTTGAGTTTTGAAAAGTGCACTAAGACCAGTGCTGAAGGTGAAGTGCAATGTAAACCCTGAAGCTCTGACAAAAATCCTCCCATAATTAGGTCTAAAGTTAGCCTGTATGCACACACAAAGGGTTCTACAAAAGCCCATAATGATTATAGTAAAGCTCACTCCAGGTAACAGTGTCTTATCACTGATCCTAAAGTGATCTTTATTAGACCAATAAGACAAAAAGTAGTAAAGAGAATAACAGAAAAGATGAGTGGCAATTAAAAAATAAAACACCAATCACATGCACAGATAAATATACTCCATGTCCATCACATCTAATAAAGTGAAAAGATTAAACATGCTGTTTCAATGTATGGTGAATTCCTGAAACTATCAAGCTCCATGTTGATTCTCTGGTGGAGACTGAATCAATCACATGAGAAAATTATTCACTGTAAAGCTGGTTTTCAGCATACTCATTAGAATTGTAAACCTGGTCTTCAACATAGTCATTGGCAAATCTAATTATATCAGTCACTGCCATGAGAATCAGGAGATCCATGTTCAAGTTGTTAGAAACCTGTTCATAGTAGTTCTGCACAGGAAAGATGCAGTTCATCGGGACTCCCAGTCTATCACTGCACTCTTTCATCTAAGATAAACAGATATAACATGCAGTTTTATTTGTATTTTAAATATCCACAAAGTTAAGGATTAAAAGAAAAAATGCGTATGCATGTTAAAATGTTCTGTGGTGTTGGAAAATATCATAGAGTAGACCTACAGGTAGTAAATAAACAGAGAAAGACTCGGCTGTTGCTGCTGTTCTCACCTTCTCCTTAATTTTTCTGCTGGTGTAGATCTTACTCAGGTCCTCGTGAAGTAGAGGGCACGCTCTGTCAACCTGTGACATGACGACGACCTGAGGAATCCCTGATGAATCACCAAAACCGCAAACAGTGTGTTTATTCCATACAGAATATATCTTTCATCCTAAAGATGTAGGCTAATAGCTCATAGTCTCTGATCAGGGAGCAGACAAGCAGGCTAAACAGTTCATCTACTAGCTGCCTCGAGTCATCACTCAGGTTCCAACTTTCCTGAACTAAACAAATATAGAAATGCTCGGGAAGTTTGTTTTAGCAACCTAATTAAGCAAATACACAACCAGCACATTTGATCTGAAGCTAGGACTGCTAAATAGTAGATCTCTTGCATCTAAAGTTGTCATTGAGAATGAAACTGATCAGGGATTAAATGCTAGGCCAGCTACAGCTGTATATAGGACTTTGCACTCGTCCCACAGGCAGTGGAGGAGGAGTCGCTGTTATAAGGTTATTCTAGGTATCATACAAAAACCTATATTATGTGTCATGCTATACTACCTGTGTATTTTGGGAATGGATGTAAAAAAAAAAAGTGAGTTTGATTTGTTGTGTTAATGGACCAATCAGGAGTGAGCTACAGGTCATGGGACGAGCGAGAGAAACGAGAGAGGAAGAGAGAAGAGTGTGCGTGTGGAAGGAGTGTGGATTCGCTAACTGCGGTTTTCCTCAAGTACCATCACTGTGAGTTAAGTGGTCGACCAGAGCACTACATGTGACTTTAATGGTGGATTAAGCTATCTGTGGAGAGTATAACCTCAGAGAGACGTTATATTACCACGGAAAGAATATAATAGCTAAGAGCTAGCTGTTAAGACTTGAATGCTAGTGCACACGTGGACTTTGCTAATAAGTTAGCGAACAGCCGACTGGAGGTGCAGAGACTGTGTTTGTCATTGAGAAAGGAGCTGTGGACTTCGCGGATGACTACATGTGCGTGAATCTCCTTTTCTTCTATTTTGCAACGACCCTGTGTGAGTGTGACCACATTATATACCAAAGGTACCATTTCTTTGTTTTTGCCCTCGTGATGAAGCAGCCATTTTGTTTGAGGCTTCTATGTACACAAGCTACATTCAGGCCTGCAACAGGGAACTGGGTACCATTAGTTTGTTTGTTGTATGGGGTAATGCCGGCTGTTGTTGGTTAATATGGGCGAATAGCCTATATCTTTTGAGTGTTGTGCACACATTTTTCTGTTGTTGTGACATTTGAAACTTTGTAAGGGAATCTGAGAACTGTACATGATGTAAAACTGAAGCTGAATGTCTAACGACTGAACTTTTATGTTAAATACTTTATGACTATATTAGTAAAAAGTTTAAAGGTTTAAACATTTGTTTGGTTACTGACTTTAAATCTACACTTAAGCTGTCAACACTTAGTCTATTTCCATAAGATCATAGATACTTAATCAGTGATAAGAGATATTATCATGGTATGAGGGGATATAGTGGGCATTTCATAAAGAGTATATTTACTAATTGGATAATTCTGGAATGCATGTGGAACCCAAGGCATTAGCCGAATAACATAAAACACAAAGAAGAGTAAGTATTTAGTATTTCTCTTGATGAATAGGAAACAACTCAGGGTAGCTTTCTCAAGTAAAAGGGGCACTACATTTATATTACATTTCAGTTGTCTGAGATGAATTTCTGAAGAAGTTCAACAGAAAAAGGAAAGAAAATGGTGTTGGACGTAGTTAAGGAGGCACAGTAAGAAAATATATTTTAATATGCAGTATTTTAGTAAATAAATGCATTCATAAGACTAATATCTACATTTCCTGGACATGGAGATTCTCAGTGAAGTTTTAAAAGCGGTTATGTTTGTGTTGCTGACTTTCAGAAGGCTTTAATGATAATCTTTCAGTGCTGTGAAATATAGATTATTGATATGACGAATTATGGCTGAGATAATTGTGATAAAGTCAGTATTTTTAAAACACTTTCAGACTCTGCTTGAAGGCAGACGGTGGAATATTAACACATTTGTACTAAATAACACATTTTTCCTTATTTTTGATGGCAAATAATTAATGTTTTATGTTAAATTACTCTTGTTTGCTATTTTATATTGTGATACATATCATGTACCCTAATATGTCTACAAGTATCATGATATTTAATATTTTGGACCTCTTTGCTCATGCTGTGACTTTGAGTCCTGCTACAGGAGTAATGTTATCTTGTTTAGGATTTTCCTGCTTTAACACACTCGGGTCTGCTTTGTTAATTATCTGCTGAGTTGAATCAGGTGTGTTGGGAAAAGGGAAAACACTGACATTAGTAGAGCAGGAATACTCAAGGAGTGCTTTAAGTGGAAGGCCATTAGGGCCAATACATGTAGCTCTAGCTGTATGAAACATGTTTGATGAATGAATAGAGTTTCAGTTCAGTCTGTCTTCTATATACCGGGTATTTCCTTTCTTAAATTCCGATGAAGTCTTCTGCTGTTTAATTGAGTTTATTGGTGACAATATTGAAACATGTGAACCAGCGAGACTGAGAATTTTGGTTTGAGAGCAGTCCTGATATTAATACAATAGTTAGATTGCTGTGTGTGGAAAATACTGCGTGATGGCGTGATGAAATGGAGTTACTGTTACCACTCCAAAGTGGACAGTAATAACAGCATGTCCCCAAGTGTTTTATTCCTTTTATACCACAGGAATGTCACCACAATTAAACATTTTTATTGCTTAACGAAATACGCATCATACTTTGTATCTTTTTTTTTTTAAGCATTTTTCTCTCCTGAATTTAATGACCGCTAAAAATAAAAACAACTTGTCACCTTACTGAGAAAGAGCAAACTCCTCTGTCCTGAAGATGTCTGAAAACTTAGTTATAGCTTTACCTCTGACTGTTACAAAGTGCTGACACTGGAGACTCCTTCAAAAAATGTTAAATAAACGTAGCCTTAAAGAAAACCACCATATGAACGATTGCACACGTTTCTAATCTGTTCACGTGGAGCGTCCACTGAACGAGTCCCTGTGAATGAGCTGTTACTATAGAAACGATAACGTAATAGAACGAGTGTATTAATATAAACCTGTGATGTGCAGCTGCACTACTGTCAGAGCCGCTGTTATAGAAAATTAATCA
>JANDJT010000154.1:106016-130977 GCA_024331685.1 Stegophilus panzeri | reverse complement strand
GTGCAGGACTGATCAACAGTTACCCCAAACGTTTATCTGCAGTTATTACTGCACAAGGGGGTCACACCACATACTGACAGCAAAGGTGCACATACTTTTACCCCTCACAGATATGTAATATTGGATCATTTTCCTCAATAAATAACTCACCAAGTATAATGTTTTTGTCTCAGTGTCTTTGTGTCACATTGGAAGTCCATGGAGGCAGATGCAAATGCAGAACTTCTTTATTTAAAAAGAACAGAACACAGGGAAACAGACATGAGGAACAAGGAACAACAGAAAACCAGGGAACACCAGGGAACCAGAACAACCAGAAAGTAACAATACTAGAAAAACAAGGCTAGAAAATAGTTAAACTATCAAAAAGACCACGAATAGTACAAACACCAAATGGAAATAAAGTACAAACGCAAACCATAACCTGAACGCAATGCTCCATCAACAAAGGACAGAAAAATGGGGAACTTAAATATGGTAAATAATTAAAAACAAAACAAACAAACAAACAAAAAAAAACAGGTTAGCATGGTAAAACAAGAACTCAGTGAGACAACAGAAGAAGAAGTTCTGCAAGGACAGTCAGGTGTGGCGGAAGGTGGAATTGCCCCTGGGGGCTATGACACTTTGTCTACTTTTCGTTCGTGTGTGAAAATCTGATGATGTTTTAGGTCATATTTATGCAGAAATATAGAAAATTCTACAGGGTTTACAAAATTTCAGGTGCCACTGCACCACCATTTTGAAGAAATGGGCAAAACATTTGTGTGAGTGTGTTTGAAGTGGGTGCTTTATTATTATAAGAACCATGAATATTGCACACTGTTTGCACAGAATTTAGTAGCTGTAAATGTAAAGTTGTCACTATACTTAATATGTCTTACTTACTACTATGTCTGTAGTAACTTACCAGGACCTGGGCTTGTGCCTTGGAGGTAGCTCTCGCCCTCAGTTGGATAATTCAAACTCATGACCCTGTTGAACAGCTGAACAAGATGGCATATTAGTATAAACTATTGAGAACCAAGCATAAATTCCATTGCTCTTTCACCGGTTTTGAATATGAAGAATATCTGGAGTATTATCACTGTATTTTGCCATACACACACAGGGCCGTATTCAGAGTTTGTGACGTAAGGTCACAAATCTCAGACGTTTATGTACATCCCTAAGCCTGTGCACCTGATTCATTTCTGCTTTTCATTTATAATTATGTATGATCCCTTTCTCATGCTGTCTGCCTGTGTTCAAACATTGATCAGATTATGAAGATGATTTGTAGAAGCCTAAATGAAGACGTTTTCGGTCCTGCCTCTGCACACACATTAGTCCAAAAGTTATGTTTGGGAAATGTTTGTAAGTTGACTTTCTGGCTTTTATGTTCAGATTTTAAACTAACAGATGTTTAAACACTAAAACCCTAAAATAAGTCAGAGATAGAAAATGCAAACTGAAGAGGGAAATAGTGTTTTTTTCCCTTTTGTTCTCAAATATAATATGATGTACCAAAAAAAAGACACATTGTGGTTGCATCAAACAGTAAGATGGTGGACTTAATACTGCTCCTCACTCGAGAAGATATCACACAAGAATAATGTGCTAAAGCTCAAGGTAGGAATCACCTGACTCTGAGACACGTCTCTGTTTTAGACAAACCCCGCCCCCATGTACGTAACTCTGATCTAACTGCTGTAGTGAAGTCAGTAGTCACTTCTAAGTTCTGAATACTGATGTGTGGAATTTCAGTATTAAATCCTCACTCAGTAATTAACTCTACTCTGAATACGACCCGACATATGATGATTTAGGAAGTAAGTAATGTTAACAAAACTTGGATTAAAAACTGTGGTTGTTTCTATAAGTAATCAGTTTTCTTACCCGATGCATGACACTGATCTCTATAAATGGCACCGCAAATGTGTTGTTGCTCTAGTTCTGTGTAGACAGGTGTCACTCAGTAAACTTTTGATTATAAAACACCTTGACACTTGTACAGTAATTATCAACCATCATAAACAGATCTGATTATGTTACAGTACAGAACACTGAATGCAGTGTATAAAACACCAGAGGCACAGAATTGCTGTTTTAAATCCAGTTTGCAGAGCAGAGGACCGTCCTTTATGTTGGCTCTAAGGGTGGAGCTTAATTTTAGACTTGTTTTTCACCTTTGTGTGGTAGGTTTGAGAAAGAGGTGGGACTTATTTAAAGTGAACTATAAAATAAAGACCTGGCCATGGCAGGACCTCACCTTAAAACCAGTATAGGAGGAATAACCAGATTTTTATATAACCATATGTAATGTAGCACAGTAAGGCTATTAGAGAAGCAGCAGTCAGCTATAACACACGGACAGGAGGAATTCAAGATTAGACCATGATATATTTATCTTTATATCTATATAATTCATTTCTATTTATAATATAAGGAATTTAGTGTTGGATTTATTTGATGCTGAGGTCTATGTTAAGATTTTAATAAAACTAAATTATATCCATTATAAATCTCCTTTGCCTTGCATTCTTTAGATTGTGTTTGTCCACCATTTCGCTTACTGCACACTTTGTCATCCCTTTCATATCTTATTCAGATCACATTCCCTCTCTGATCAGCTTTTGGTTTATGTTGATTACTGTATTTTTTAATTAATTTATTTTTAACTTTTATTTTCTTTAAATGTTTAATGTTCTTGGATTTCTTTTTAATTACAAAGAAGATAAACAGCTTTATTTTCTTAGGGTTTTTTTTTTTTTTTAACCTGGTAATCATGATTATGCAAACTTTGCTTGCATTGTTGCTTTATTTCTACTCAGTAAATAAAGCAAGCTCCATCTTTTATATAATAACTAAATATAATTACATAATGAATAAACATAATCTCTTATTTTCCAGTGGATGTAATCTTATCCCTGGCTACAACACAAACATGGTATTCTAATATATTCAGTGAGTAGGACCATTTCGGTCTGAGAAACACTAACAAATAAATCTGTACCTAAATGTTCAGTGCTACAGAAAGTCTTTCTTTAACTTACTGTTTCTTCTGCTCTGGCTGGAAAGCTGCTCCGACTCTGTAAGTCTGCCTCACTGAAGAAGTGTTGGATATAAAGCTGTACCTGGGTACCGCCCAGATATTCCCTTTCACTTTCATTTATTTATTTGTTAGACACCAAAAAATTACATTTATGTCATTTGGCAGACAAATGAATGTGCTAACAGCCCTGTAATGTATATCAAGACATACACCTGCATATACACATTCAGAAAGGATGTGTTAATATCCTACACACTTTTTGTGTTATTACTATACTATACATGTTGTGTTCAATTATCCAATAAAATGTGTTAAAAAAGAAAAAAATATAAAAAAAAATATATTGATTTGAATTGAATTTAAGTACCAGTTCTAAGGGAAGAATTGATTATTTTTAGCAGAGGTTTGACTTCTGGAATTATCTGTTTGGAAAATAAATAAATAAATAAATAAAAAACCCATGTAGGTAAGGTATCACAAGCTAATGATTAGTTAAATTAGCTCGGTCTTTTGAAGGGGAGTAAAACATAATCTCTGATATGGTTATATATTATCTATAGGCTTAGTTATAAAATCCATAATCTGGATTTTTTTGCCTGATATTTAAATGTATTTTTCCACTGAAAAGAAGTCATCACTGCTACAGATTAATCCACATAAAAAGGTTCTGTAACGCAGGTGTGATGCATTTTCGGGGTGCCGGATCCTGTTCTTTCAGAATACGGCACAGATTAAGCTCTGGGAGTGGGATTTATTAATCAGAAAGTGAACAGTCAGTTCTCGAAGTTGATGTGTTGAACGCAGGAAAAATCGACAAATGTAAGGATCTGATCGACTCTAACAATAGCCAAATTTGTGATGGCTAGATGACTGGGTCAGAGCATATGTACGGATATGACGCACAGAAAAATGACACAGACACATATAGTACTTGTTTCCATCTGGTTTTGGCATGAAGGACCTCCGTAATGAATTTACCTGGCAGAGGCAGCAGGATAGAGGATTTCATTGTAAATAAATCACCTTTCTGTGATAATTCACTCTGGACTGATATCTGAAACTTTTTAAGGGATTTAACAATAAATGTCAGAAACCATTTTTGCTTATGTGCTTTATAAATGTCTACAAATTCTGTAGCAATAGGCTGAGTAAGAATAGCACAAGCATCAGGTCAATTTAAATTTAAATTACCATATTCTCTACAGACCTTAACACTTAAATCCTATTATTACAAAACTAATGTTTTCCCAAATTAGGAAGACTTGAGAGAGGTAGAATCTTAACTGAGCTCCGGGCTCACGTTCATTCAGTCCAGCTTTTCAATGCACTTTCAAAACACAGCAGAAAACACCAGTCACTTTCACTCCATCAGGTTCAAGTTCAGGCTTCTTGGCCTTTATATGTGTGTGTGTGTGTGTGTGTGTGTGTGTGTGTGTGTGTGTGTGTCACAATCTCTGACAAGCGATGTCACACTGTGTTTCTCTCTCTAACTGAAAAACTGAAAGCACAAAGAGACACAAATAAGTAGACTACCGGTAATAAGACACCGGTGAGAATCATCATGTGTTACTTGTCGGTTCGACCCGCCTGCTCTCCGTCCACAGCTGATGCTTGACCATGCAAACCACCACCACACTGACCATCTTTTTTGTTTGTTTTTGTTTGTTTGTTTGTTTGTTTAGAGGTGCTACCCAGCACTGCACAGTCTGACCTGAAGATAATACAGAGCTGCATGCTGAAACCCAGAGATCACTGCAGGGGATAACACAGAACTGCACGCTGTAGGTATTTATGTAAAGAAATAAACATAATAATAATAATAATAATAATAATAATAATAATAATAATAATAAGTAGTAGTATTATTATTGTTGTTGTTGTTGTTATTTACAGTATTTACAGTATATAATACAATCAGTCCAAACTAAATGATTGTAAAATACTTCACAAATAATGAGAACTCCATGGTCTCATGAATTAAAGTCTTAATTCATCTAATAGTCAAATATCTAACAGCCTAATAGCCACGATCATTCCCTAAGACATTTGTTTTCTGTGATTTTGCGCCCTCTTGCGGTCCAGATGAAAACCACTGCAGTAGAGAGAAACAGGGAGCTGGCAATGTGCGACTTTTATTTTGAAACACGTGGTCTAACAGGAAGTTTGTATCCGCTTGATGATGTACAAACATCCCGCCCACTTTTAATGATCTTTCTCTCATATTCCATTCCTCTTTTCCGTGATAACTCTCTGTAGATCAGCGGTATGATGATGACGATGATGAGCAAAGCTCAGTATAGAGTCTGATCTCGGCAGTTAGATCAGATGACCGACTATGGCTGATCTTCAGGCGCAGGTAGCATCAGACACTCTGCACTGTAAATACCCCTCTAACCCTCGGGTAGAATCCGGGGACGGTGTTATTCTGATGCATGATACTGCTGAGTATATGTTAGCGTAAACCGGATATCCGGTTGTGTGCAGCCGTTAATCCGTGTGTACGTGGCGATAACAACGTAAGCATGGTTTTATTATATTTTTTAGTTTAGAAATGTAACCTTTAACAATGTAACAACATCCTTAAACAGAAGAGTTAGTTCCTGTGTGTGTTATAGTAGCTGTAAACACTCCACTAATAATAAACAGATTAAACACGTGTGATGTGGTGAAGGAGTCTCCAGTGTCAGTGCTGTGTAACAGTCAGAGGTGAAGCTGTAAGTTCTCCCACATCTTCAGCACAGAGAGTTTACACTTCTTTACAGTTTCGCCGTAACAAAATACAACAAGCGGCGTTTATTTATGTTTTATTAAATAGAAGAGAGCGAGAGAATAGAGAGAGAATGGTGAAGGAAGGTATTTATAGCTGCTGTAAGATAAGAACAGGAACGTGGAATGTGGAAGTCTTTGACCGAACTTTCCACAACATTAAACGTTTCTACAAACAGATAAAACATCAATAGTTGATAAATCAGTGAGGTATAAGAGGAATAAAGCGTTTCCTGGCATGTTGTTAGAGGAAAATAATCACTAGCAGGATGGAGAAAAGATGTATGTATTCTTATCTCATCCTTTTTGAGACGTATAAATGAGACTGTGTTCATTCTTCATGCAGGAGGAGCTTTCGAAGATGTCCTACAGAGAAAACTGGAAGTGAGTCTGTTTCTCTTCTCTACAGTCTGTGTTTGATTTCAGGGCATTAGCAGAACCTGGACAGAATCTGTCACAACACTTTAAAGATAAAATAAAGTTTGGTTTTGAATGATCCTGTGTTCAGCCTGCGTTCTGTGACCTGAGAGATAAGAGAACCTCTATTATAGATCAATAACCTTTATAATCTTTATGCTCTGGACTCAGAGAGATTTTAATGAGCAGAAGCAGGTGTTAGTGCTGGGAATGTGATCCTGATGATTTAATATCTATATTGTTATAGATTATAGAACATTATACTTATAGAGTTACTCACATCCTCACGGTGTGTTTTCAAGACTTCATTATGTTTTTGTTGTAATGATGTGTGTGTGTGTGTGTGTGTGTGTGTGTGTGTGGTTATAATTATATGGCTGTAATGAGTAAAGCCTTCCTCTGACCCAAATCTGTGAAATGAAAGTGTGTAGAGGAGAGTTCCCACGTGCACGCTCGTGTCAGGACGAGGTCGTTCCTCATGCCCCTGCAGACGTGTCCTGTAGGTTATGAGAGTTTATAACGTGTTTGTGTTCACCTGTGCTTCTCTGTAGGGTCCAGCATGAGAAACTGCACGTTAAGCACCGAGGTCATGAGGCCATGCACGCTGAGATGGTCCTGATCCTCATCGCTACGCTGGTGGTCGCTCAGATCGTCCTGGTCCAGTGGAAACACCGACACTGCAGATCCTACACCGTGAGTCTCTCTGTAGAACTGATGGATTAGACATGTCAGGTTTAGAAAGAGGCTAGGCTTATCAGCGCACGCAGGTTTATAAGATAAAGATACGCTGTGTTGAATGACTCACAGTTTCTGATGCGGATCAGTGGTTCGTTTCAATTCCATATGGCGTGATTTGGCCTAAACGTAATGTTGGGTCTCTGGACTGTGTGGAAATCACTGAAACATCATCAAACACCAACTTGACATGAAAGAAGTCTGTACAGTGACTGGCAGGAGCCACAACCAATCAGGAGAGAGAGAGAGTGTAAACAAAACAAACAGGTGTGAACGAATTTGATATTTTACTATAAGAGGAAAAACAGATTCAGGAGTTTCTCACTGAACAGATATTTATTCTTTAATTTGATTCCAAAATAAAAAAAACAACAACTGTGTATATTTCTGTGTGTGTGTGTGTGTGTGTGTGTGTGTGTGATTGCAGTTAGTGACGCTCCTGCAGATGTGGGTGGTGCCTCTGTATTTTACCATAAAGCTGTACTGGTGGCGTTTTTTGTCCACATGGGGCATGTTCTCCGTCATCACCAGCTACGTGATATTCAGAGCCACACGTAAACCTCTGTCTGGGAGAACACCCAGGTATAATCAATAATCTATCATTTACCTAACGTGTTATATGACTTTTCTAATAAAGTCACATGAATATTGAGATTCCCTGTAGAGGAACGGTCTGTGTGACGTTTTACAGGATGGTGTATAAATGGTTCCTGCTGATTTACAAGCTGAGCTACGCCGTCGGAGTTCTCGGCTACCTCGCCATTATGTTTACGCTGTTCGGGTTCAACGTTTTCTTTAGGTATGTGCACTCTGCCTCAGTATCACGCTTCAGCACACTGAAATCCTTTGTCTAAATCAGAGGTGTCAAACATACGTCCCGAAGAGAGAGAGAGAGAGAGGGAAAGAGGGAGAGAGGGAGAGAAAGAGAGGGAGAGAGAGGGAAAGAGGGAGAGAAAGAGGGGGAGAGAGGGGAAGAGAGGGAGAGAAAGAAAGAGAGGGAGAGAGAGAGGGAAAGAGGGAGAGAAAGAGAGGGGGAGAGAGGGGAATAGAGGGAGAGAGGGAAAGAGGGGGGGGGAGAAAGGAAGGAAGAGAGAGAGAGAGGAAGAGGGAGAGAAGAAGCGTTTGTGATATCCGTCACTAAACCGATCGTTGTGTCTGACACGTCTGGTCTAAACAGATGTTAAAAACATGAAATAAAGTTCATTATGAAAGAGTTTTGATTGGACAGGATCAGAGCGGAGGACTCGATGGATGTGGGCGTGGTCATGCTGTTCTACGGGCTGTACTACGGCGTGATGGGACGAGACTTCGCTGAAATCTGCTCCGACTACATGGCGTCCACTATCGGGGTAAACGCTCTCCGTTAACGTCAACACACTCGCGCTCCTGCTGTCGTACACGTTCCTTTATTTCAGTCGTTAGCATTTCGACAGCTCCCTCAGGGACGTACACGCCGATCTCCGGTTTTCCGTCAGGAGATATTTAAGGAGCCTGTTGCTGTGGAATAAAACGCATGCGGACGTGCTGATGTGGGATAAATAATCAGCTTTTGGGTGGCGACAGTAGCTCTGCTCCGTCACACCACCCTGTTATTGATTATTTTCCTATAACAGCATGACCCCAAGTCTTTTATTCCTCCCTGTATATACAACTGCCATGTGTGATATTCCCTCAGAATCATGTTGTCCTAAAAATGTGCAGCGTTATCGCAGCGTTTGTGTGTTTCAGTATTATAACATGGGTGGAATGCCGTCTCGGAGCCTGTGCCATGATATCTGTGCGGTGTGTGGACAGAAGACGTTAGTGGACGTGGACGAGGAGGGGGTCGTCGAGGACACGTACCAGCTCTCCTGCAATCACATGTACGCCAGGATTTCATTCCTCTGCACGCGTTCATTAAAAACTCGTTAGGTTTCGACACTAAACTAAACGAAGCAGGTGTGTTGGGAAAATACGAGACACGTGACCGTGTCATCGTTTACGGACGTTTAATGAATAAGTCACGCGGTAATGTATGAAAACGTAATGACGTTCATCAGCAGTTTGTCTTTACTGGGTTTTGAGTTCGTGATGAGTTTTCTCTGCAGATTTCTGAAATGTTAAGATGTGAATGTTGTTGGCTGACAGATTTCACGAGTTCTGCATTCGCGGCTGGTGTATTGTGGGAAAGAAGCAGACGTGTCCGTACTGCAACGAGAAAGTCGACCTGAAAAGAATGATGAACAACCCGTATCCTTTACCTTTATTTTATTCCATCAGATGAACTGATCCAGGTGTTTTTACACAATATTTTTTAGGCTAGATGAATTATTTTTTGCGTATAGCATCTGTATGTGTGTGTATATATAAGATATGTAGATATATATAAAGATTGTTGTTTTTATTTCCTTAAGCCTGCTCTCCAGCTGGGAGAGGACACACGTCCTGTACGGCCAGCTGTTGGACTGGCTCAGATACCTGGTCGCTTGGCAACCGATTATTATCGGAGTTGTGCATGGGATAAATTTTTCACTCGGTCTCGAGTAAAGTGTGATTAAGCTTCTTTAAACGGTCTGTAGCTGTTTACTGCTGAATTATTTATTTATAAATGATAACGTAGGAAATTTCTTCTGTAGCTTTTTATTTGTTTGATAAACGACACGGCAGCCTTGAGAATCGCCTCGGACTTTATCGTTTATAATAATTCTCCGAAACAAAGCAACTGAAACACACACACCTTATAAGTGGCCTTTATTACTCCTGCTGGAGCGTATTATGGTCTATTGTACACTCGTTACACCACAGCACTGTTCATTCCTGGACTGTGATTGGTCAGAAGGTGTTGATTATTTTCCTGTTACAGCAGGTTTATATCAATGCGCTCGTTCTAATACGTTATCGTTTCCATAGTAACGGCTCGTTCACAGGGACGTCACAGGGCTTCGGTGATGATAAACGGATTAAAACGTATTGTGTGTAATCGTCGATGTGAAGTTTTCTATAAGGAAGCGTTTATTTAACATTTATGGAAGGAGTCTCCAGTGTCAGCACATTGGGGGGGGGGGGGAAGAGAGAGAGAATAGAGAGAGAGAGAGAGTAAAGGGAGAGATTAGAGACTGTGAGTAGAGAGAGAGTAAAGAGTGTGAGTAAAGAGAGAATAGAGAGAGAGAGTAAAGAGAGAGAATAGAGAGAGAGAGAGTAAAGAGTGTGAGAGTAAAGAGAGAATAGAGAGAGAGAGTAAAGAGAGAGAATAGAGAGAGAGAGTAAAGAGAGAGAAGAGAGAGAGAGAGTAAAGAGAGGGCTGGTGAGGGAACTGTTTATAGCTGCTATAAAATCAATGAGAACAGGAACTGACTCGTTTCAGTGACGGTCCTCAAGGTTAAATGTAACTACAAAACGGATAAAAAGTCTTGTTGTTTATTAATAAATAGAAATTGTAATTGTTGGCTAGGTGCTGTGGTATAAGAGGAATAAAACACTTCCAGATGTGCTGTTCTAGCTCTATACAGTGGAGTATACGCCACTCCATGGCTGATTAATTTCCTCTAACAGCACGGCTTTAAGTCTGTTATTCCTCAGTTACAGCTTGTTTTATTTGTAGCAGAGAGTCAGGAATGGATTTTCTTCTAGATTTTGCTCTAAAAACAATTCTGAGAAATCTATTTTTACTCCGTCAGAGTTAAAGCGTCGGTCTTTACACACGTGCTTATTTATCAAGACCGTTTTTGATCGTTAAAATACTGTTTATTTCAGTTGTGATGTGTGCGTGTTGGTATGACGTCGTTTAGTAATGGAAACGAATGTTCCGTGGGAATGTGATCACACTTCACCGTGCTTCATGTGACCCAGCGTTGGAGTTGTTCGGCGTGGACGTGACGTCAGTAGCGGAGTGCCGATCGAGTCGGAGATGTCGCAGATCTCCTCAGAGTGTCGTGGTTTGTGTCTTCGGTCGTTGTTGCGTCCGGCGGTTCAGAACAGCTCTCTGTGTGACGGGACGCTGCTAAATCTGCTGCTTGTACGAGAAAGTTCTGCTGTGAGGTGAAAGTACACCAGCGCAGCCGAACGTGTCGTCATTACTGCATCAGAATCGTATTAATCTGTTAAAACGAGGTGCGTTTACACTTTATGTTCATGATGTAGGTTCAGTATGAGTTGTGTTTACACATCACAGTATTACACACAGGAACACTAATGCCACTGTTTTTTGCAGGACATTCATGTTTGTGTACTTTTTCTGCTTTTAGTTTTTGCTTCTTTTGCTGTGAAAATGTGTGATCATTCGAAAACCTGACTAAAAGATATCAGTGGATTTATCTGTATGATTTTCAGGTTTATAGATGATATATTAGACATCAGGGTGGTGTGAGGCTCGTGTACGTCGCATTCATTCAAACAGCTTTTTATTTTCATTCGTTTTTCTTGGCCCAAACTAAAATGGGACATTTTTAATTGACTTGCCAGTTTCCCACCCACGAGTCAGCTCTCTTCGGTCATACTACAGCTAGGAAAGAACTGTCTACCCTCTTCCACATACACGAGCTCACAGACATCCACGATTGGCTAGTGTGACTGTGATTGACAGGGGGAGAGAGAGAGTGCCCCTCCCACCCAGAGACCGTTTTGCTCTCTTGACTCCCGGCCGCGGACGCACATCTGTCTCGGTCAGGATCGTTCATTAATGCAGTGTTTTCAACGTCTCGTTAGAATTTTTTACATTTTGAAATGAATGCAGTTTACACGGCAACACGGCGTAATCTCAGTGTGATGCTGTTTCACTTTAAAAACAATCTGTACTGCTGACATTTGAATGGAATTGCATTTAACACTCCGTTGTTAATAAAAAAAATATATAAATGCAGATTTTTTTATATTTCTCTCTGGTGCTTTTTTCCTACTGTTTTTTAAAGTTGCCGCATGTTTAAAGAGACACTTTTTCAGTCCCTCCAGGATTTCGTAGAAATTGACGCAAAATCAAGGAAACGCCACAATATTCGGAGGAGCTTGCGATTTATTTATTTATTTTATTTATTTATTTATTTATTTTTAAGATTTTGGGACGAGACGTGTCATGTGACGTCATTACATCGCCCTCTTCAAACACGAGTACAGCTAAAAGGTCTCATTTACCAGCAAACATCACTGTGAAAGAGCGCACAGAACTATTTCTTGCGACTGCGATTTCGCCAAGTCGATTAGTTTTCCAGAAAAAAAGCACAAAAAGTTGCATCGCATGTTTTGAAAAAAAAAACCCGCAGCGAAATCGAGCGTCTTTGGCTGCAAGAATCACAAAAAAATCCGAAATCCTGTACGGACTGATTATTTGGTTTATGATTAAATACAGTAACAGTTACAGTACAGTAATAATATAATTAGTTATAATAATAATTTCTTCCGATTTTTTTTTTTTTTTATTGTTTGTTTGTTCGGTTTGTTTCCTGCTGGAACGACAAGAAGCAAAAACACTGATACACAAACATTTCTGCAGTTAATAATAATAATAATAATATTTTAATGTTATTCAGCATCATGACTTATCAACATTATGACACCAACATTAGAAATCAAAGCTTTAAACTGTAAACAAGCAATCCTCAATGAAGCGGTTAAAAGGGAATTGGAAATTAATTTGGTTTATGGCGTTTCTTTTAAAAATAACGTTAAAGCTTTTTGGGTTTTTTTTTTACAGAACATGAACATTCAAGTAGAATTTTAAATCATCCAGTAAATATATCATTCCTAGATTGTTTTTTTTCCCATCAGTACAAATGAAACTGTACAACATTCAAACAATCCGAACAAAATACGAAAGAAACGCAGGATTTTAATGCGACAGCAAAAGTCTGAAATATGGTTTGTGATGATGGAAGTGATGATGGAAGTGCTATTGCCATTGAAATGTGTTATGAATGAATTAACCAGGCTGTTCTGTTATTATTACGAGTTGGTAAAACATGCCAATATGAAATGACACCATGTATAGACGTGTGTATATAGCAGACTTATTGAAAGGGTGAGCAAGATCGACCCCGGCGCTGAATTAAAGAGCTTTATCACGTTACCTACTGGCCAAAAAGAACACTATTAATACACATCCTGCACTTTTCCTTGAAACATTACTCAAGATAAATACATAAATATAGAGATTTTTGTTCCTTTTAAATATTTGAAAATAAAAAATAGAGGCCTGATACTCGCTAGTAAAGTCCAACAAGAAGGCGAGACGAGAGTGTGTTATCGTGGATCTACTTTTAGAGCTCCTACACTTCCATAGTCTAGTAACAGAACAAAGTCCCTGTACTATAAATGTTTAAAGGAGACCTATCATGCCACTTTTTACAAGATGTGTAATATAAGTCTCAGGTGTCCCCAGAATGTGTCTGAAGTTTCAGCTCTAAATACCCTACGGATCTTCTTGTGTGTCTCTTTAAATGCAAATGAGCTGCTGGTCTCCGCCCCCTTTCCGAAAGAGGGCTGTGCCTTTACAGCTCGTGCTTCGGATACTACGGCAACAACAAATCAGGAGAAGCAGTCTGACACATGTAAATACCGGTGTTCAGCCCTGTATGTACGAATTATACAGACAGGAAGTGTTTTCGGGTTTAAATAAAGGTGAGGACGTAGCTCTGCTCTCCGTGAATACAATCGGAGACAACGGTAACTTTAGCCACGGTAGCCGTGGAATCTGCTAACGAGCTCATTCGGAAAGGCAATTTACAAACATTCACAAAAAGCTGTGCAGCTCACTCAGGGGTGGAGCTATGCTAATAGGGCAGGTTCTGTCACCAGTCGTGGGCGGGGCCTGTTCCATCGTATTGGAGAGAAAACATGAACGACACTGTTTATGATTTATGGGGAATATAAAAAAGGAGTGTGGATTTTTATAGGGTGGTTGTGTACACACACTGATGACACACTTCACACACCATGTAAGTGAATTTAGCATATTAGGTCTCCTTTAATGTTTATTTACTTTAAAAAAAAATCACTGAGAGATGGATGTAGCCATCAGGAATATGCTTTAAAGCGCAGAACTAAACAAAGTTTGTTTTCATCTTTAAATATTGTCATTCAATTCAGACTTGAAGAACCGTGCTGGAGAGCGTTGCTGAATGTGTGTTTAACGATGTTCACATGCACGGAGCGTAACTCAGATTTAGCAGTAAAGGCCGAGCAAATGGATTTTTCAGGTTCGATTCCATACGCATGCTCCTCTGATCGCATAAAACTCCATTACAATGCAGCAAATATTCGTCTGTGAGAGGCTGCTGAATAAAGGTGTGGTCACGTTATAGCTCAAGAGGTGTAAATGTCTAGGGTTTAGCCAGACCTGGTGATCTTTCTGTGTTCTGTGTTTCAGCTCTGCACTTTCACACTGGAGTACGCTGGTAAGGGTTATTACGCAAAAAAATATATCTTCTGTTTTCCCTCAACAAAACAGCAGTTGAGCCACTTAAACGTCGTAAAACGCCGCTTTCATCCAGAAGAGAAAAAAACTAACATAATAATAATAATAATAATAATAATAATAATATATTTTAAATTCTGTATTTTTGAGCACTGAGTTATAAACGGTTGGCGAGAGACAAACTCTAGATGTTTTTTAAAGGGTCAAACAGTGCGGTCAAAGTTCACCGAACCTAAATGTTTCTACAGGATGAGAAATAAAAATAATACGCAAACGTGTACGATGTGAGACGATTCCCACGTGTAAACCCAACACAACCTGGAAGCTGAATGTGACCACACTTGAACTTTACAAGCCTCAGCTGTCCCAAATATTCATCTGATAGCACTGACAATAATTATTCAAGACGCGTCGATCCATTCCAGCCGGAACGAAGCAGGTAGCACAGGAGAGTAAGCGCGATGGATCTGCAGTAGAAGTGCACGAGAGAGATGCTGAATCACTGAAGGTAACGGTACACCTTAAAACAGTGATTACCGGAGTCAGCCACAACAACATGGCCGTCGGAGGTGAGGGCGAGACCCTGTGGCCCGTAAAGGGGATCCGCCGCCGTGTTGATGTAGGACAGAAAAGAACCGCTTCCATCAAACACCTGCAGGAACAGAGGGGATGACGACACAATTTATTACAGTCACATGGTGACGCTCGGGTCCCAGAAACGGTCACAGTTTCTACTTTCACGTCTGATCTCACCTGCAGCAGGTATTCACTGCATTTCATCACTTGTTTCAGGAACGTTCAGAGCTCACAGATGTAAACATGAACGTGATTCACTTATAATACCTGTATGCGGCTGTTTCCCCAGTCAGCTACGATGATGTTCCCGTTAACGTCCACTGCGACGCCTGTGGGAGCATTGAACTGACCGTTGCCTTCACCGTTCGAGCCGAATTTGAGCAGGAACTCGCCTTCAGCACTAAACACCTATAAATAAGAACGGACCCGATCTGTAATAAACTGGAGGACGAGCGAATGCAGGTATTAATGCTGGATTATCCCACAGCGCTGTGGAATCCTGGATTCTGATCTATAACAGTAACAGCAGCTCTGAGTGCAGATTTCATTCAAATCACAGGTTTATATTAATGCACTTTTTGTGTCTTATTAACTTCAAGAGAGAATAGAGAGAGGGCTGGTGAGGGAACGACTGTTTGCAGCTGCTATAACGTAAGTTGCAACAGGAACGAACTCGTTTCACAGACATTCCATGAAATGTAACTATAAATGGATAAAAATTATGACGTGTTTTTGTTGCTGTAGTATGTGAGGAGCACACCCCCAAGCATTCTATTCCTTACACAGGTGTTGTGGTGAAGTTATATGAAATATTTTTTCTTGTTAAAGTTGAGCTGTTCGTTCTACTGTACATGGTCAGGTCTCTGTCAGAATGCTGCGTGGAGGCTGTAATCAAACTTTAAGGAGCCAAATCAAAGTTTGATTTGAAGAGAGTTCCCGTTTTAAACTTGAGCACTGCTTTAACACGACTCATTATTAAAAGGTTAAACGTGATTAAAAAGATAGCTTAGGAACATTTGAGTTTCACGGTGTATAGCTTACCTTGACTGAATGATTGTGAAAGTCAGTGACAATTATTTCATTATTATTGTTGACTGCGGCAAAATGGGGACCTGGAAAGACAGAGAGTGTGTACAGTCAGCTGCAGAATTATTACACAACCTAAGTGACTCTAAATTGCCCCGAGGTGTAAAGGATTGTGTAAATGTGTGTGTGCCAGAGTCAGGGTGTATTCCCACCTCACACCTAGTGTTCCTGAGATCCAGGTCCACCACCACCCTGATCAGGATAAAGTGCTTACTGAAGATGAATGAATGACATATTTTCTTCATCTTTTTACCCATCTTTACCAAAGGTGCCAATAATTCTGGAGCTGTACTTTAAAGTACTTTTTGAGTTCACACACAAACATTTTATATATAGAGAGAGAGACATTGTGACAAAGCAGCTTTATAGAAATCTGGATGTAGATTTAGATCCCTAATGAAGGAAAAACTCCCTGAGACGATATGAGGAAGAAATCTTGAGAGGAACCAGACTCAAAAGGGAACCCGTCCTCATCTGGGTGACACCGGATAGTGTGATTATAAATCATGTAGTATCTGTATACATATGCTTACACTGTGTGTAATACTGACTGTTGCGTATTATATTACCTGCAAACTGTTTGTCACCATTTCCTCTGCTGCCAAACTTCGTTACCAGTTTCCCACTGGGCTGGAAGATGAACACCATGCAGGCCTTGTTGTCCACAACGATAACGTGACCGTTCTGATCCACAGAGACGCCCTTTGGACCCATCAGCCTACCAGACCCAAGCTTAGCCTACAGAATAGAAAGAACCATCAGGAAATGTCATCGATGTGTCTTTTTCCTTTTCTTCCACGTTTAGATGAATTTCAACATAACAGAACCGATCTACCTCCCAGGTCTAACATCTCCCCTGTGCTGAATCTTTAATGACACCCTCACCGTCCATCCTGCACTCACAGTTAAGAATGATTTTAGAGAACATGCTCAGCTTCTCCAAGCACATCACATACACCAGTCTGCAGATTTCTTCTTCACTCCCTGACCTTTCCTAGCTACAAAAACTCCTCAAATTCTTATACAAGCTCTCGTTATCTCCTGCTTCTTACTAGGTTCATAACCTCATGCACTTGCTTACTGAGATTGCCGTGTTCGTATATGTCTAAAGCAACCGACCCAAAGGAGAAAATGCACCAGGTTCTGAAACAAACGCTTCATATGAGCCAGGGGTGAAAACGCCTTTAGAGTACAGGTTCCAAACCCTGGTCCTGGAGAACCCTGGACCCTTAATATTTGTGTTCCTTACTCACCTGATTCCACTAATACTTTACTTAACCTCCCTTCCTGAGATGAATCAGGTGTGTCAGAGCAGGAAAACACAAACATGTGCAGGACAGGGGGTTCTCCAGAACCAGCATTGGGAACCTGTTTCTTAGAGAGCACTCACCTTGTATTTGCCATCACTGGAGAAGATGCTAACCCACTTGTTATCATAGTCAGCAATGATAATGTCACCATTTGGATGCACAGCGACACCAGTGGGCCTCTGCAGCTGCCCCGGCGAACGGCCACGAACTCCAAAGCGGCTCTGAAACTCTCCCTCGTTGGAGAAGATCTGGACAATCAATTAGAATATAACTACTCTTCATGTTTGATCACAAAGCAATTAAACATTCTTTTACTGAGAAAGAATTGCAATTTTAAGGCACTGATGAGAAAGTGACTTCTAATCACCTGCACACACTGATTATTACTGTCTGCAATCAGGATACTTCCTGATGAGGCGGCTACACCCTGTAGATTGGTGAATTCACCTTTATTTCTTCCTTTTGTTCCTGTGGAATAAATAAATCATAAGAGACCAGACTGAAGACTACAGCAATGTTGTGAGGAAAGAAGGCTATGGTCTTATTCTCCAGATCCTTCCCTAATAACAGATTAAGGGGTTGTCATGAGCCACAGTTATGTAACTCAAAGTGACTCAGAAAGCTGCATGCACATAAGGATTGAGAAATAAAGCCCTGTAGATGCAATAGAAAATATGATTTTCAGTTCATGCTATGTGGTCGTTACTGACGACCCCCCGTCTGTGGTATTAACCGGAGCGAAATCTGGTGATTATTGCTTACCGATTTTGAAGATAAGATCATCTTCAATGGGATTTACTTTTTTCTTGGGTGTGCTGAACAAGCTCCCACCTCTCCGCACCCCTTTCTGTCGGCTCCTGCTACCCGGGGACTTGGCACTCCGTCTCCTTGCGCCACCTTCACTGGAGCCTGTGGAGGCAGCGTTGGCTCCAGACGTGGTCGTGGGAGAATCATCCGGAGAACCGATAACCTTCAGCCGGAAGGGGCTTCCTTTGATGTGCTGATCATAGAGTCTCAGTGCCAGACTAAAGTCTCCCTCCTTGTACAATGTGTACATGAACTCATAGGTGCCATTCTTATGGTCCAAAATCTCTCCATCCATGACACTGCCGTCAGGTGTGAAGACTTCTCCCGAGATGATAGCATTGCCTGACTTGCAGAGGCCCCCTGACTTGTCTCTGGTGGTTATGATGATAGAGGTTGGCTGACCTACAATGCATTGCTGTAGGCCATCTCCTGAAGCCTCAGTCTGGCTGGCCACCGCATTGGTGGTGATAACTGCGCCCAGGTTGTGGATGGATTTACGAAGTCCTTCTACTTCCATTATGAGCTCCAGCTGATCGTTCTCCTCAGGTTGGAGGGGAAGGCCCTGACTGGCCAGCTCGCTCAGTCGCTCTCCAAAGTCTTTATGAGTCTGCAAAATAACAGCCTCACTTGCCCCATCCAACGCCTCTCCTGTTTGACTACAGTTACTGCTGATATCAGCCCCCTCTTTAAGCAGAGTGTCTAACTGATTCTGCAGTACCTAAAACCATACAAACACATAAACCTTCTGCTTCTGAAATAAATAAACATAAATTTTTATCATTTACTTGTAAATGCAATGATCTGTGACTTGACAAACTGCACTAATTGTTGCACAGCATGCTTCTGGATGAATGAATAAGACATGTGCGTGCGTTCACACACACCTTCTGTTTTAATCCGTAGGTGACCTCTAACTCCATGAGCAGGACACTCTTACGGGTGTCCAGGGTCTTGTGCAGCTCACTAAAGGAGGAGTGGATGTCCTCCTCGATAGAGTTCTTCTGAGTGCTCAGCTGCTGCAGTATGTCCTTCAGTGTCTGTACAGCATCTCTGATCTGGGGAAGCCTGGGTGATAAGCAACCAGTTCAGACAATCAAACAACTAACCAACTTTCCATACAGTAGAGAAAGTCAGATGTCATTGGCATACAGTTTGGCTGAAATATATGTTTTAAAAGTTAGAATGGTTAAATGGGTTTTGAACAGGTTATTCATATATCACGTACACCAGCATTGTAATTATGCGCATTGGCCGTTTAATCATGTACACATACCATATTGGATCTTTAAATTATAATAACTGTATCCCATCTGTTGCTTGACACAGTTTTTCAAACAGCCTCTACCCCATACATCAGTGGCAGGAGACCACCAGTGACCAGAACCGTTCTCAGTACCGAGTGTTGAGATTGCATGTCACTGTTAGGTTGAAAATAGTCTTCAAAATATCCAAACAACAACAGTCCTATGGTCATAAACTGACACTGATGAAAGGGCTAAAGTGAAAAGAATTCAAATTATATCTGGAAGATGAAGATGATCTTTAGGATCACGCCCCTGAAATATGGTCAAATATCTGGTCGATCGTGGAGGTCTCCATCTTTTATTAACCAGAGTAGACTGTGCACAGTAACGGATTCACCTGAACGCTACGTTTGGCCAATCCAAGATGGATAGAGCAAACGATAAAACCTACTCCGGTCTGTGAGAGACTTGAGACCAGGGGGCAGAGCTTCAGCTTCCAACGCCCCTAAGCATTCTGACAAAGCTACACCGGAGTGGTTCAACACCAAAAGCCTGAACGTGTTAGAACGGTCCAGTCAAAACCCAGACCTCAGTCTGATTCAGAATCTACAGCAAGACTTGAAAAGTGCTATTCACCAACAACCCTCTCCGTCCAATCTGACAGAGGTCAAGTGATTTTTACCAAGAAGAAAACATCAGGATCCAGATGTGCAAGGCTGACTGAGACAAAGCCCAAAAGATTTGCAGCCAAAACTGATTCGAACAAGTACTGACTCTGCAGAGTGAATATTTAGGCAACCAAGAAGTTTTTTTTTTATTATTTAACATTTGTGTCACAAATATGTTGCACCTTTTGAATGTTAGATATGCATTATAAGGCCAAAAGTATGTGCACCCCTGACCATCACACCCAAACAGTATGTGGTTCTTCTCCAAACTGTTACCACAAAGGAGGAATTGTATAGAACATCTCTGTACGCTGTAGTGTTACTGTTTCCCTTCACTGGAACTAATACGCCCAAACACTGTTCCAGCATGACACACTGTGCACAAAGCGAGCTCCATGAAGACGTGGTGTGTGAAGGTTGGCGTGGAAGAGCTCGAGTGTCGACCTCTTGTGGCTGAATGTGCACAAATCCCCACAGGCACGTTCCACAATTCCAATGAGGTACATATCGGTTCCTGGGTGTAACACTACAACATGTGGAAATGTTTCAGGAGGAGAATTTCATGTGACATCACAGAGTCGTACCTGTTCTGAGCTGCATTCAGTCTTTCATGCAAAGCTGTTCGCTGTTGAGCCACAGTTTTTTCCAGTGACTCTGTCGGGTGGTCGGCATGTTCCCTCACAATACACTCCTCACACACAGCACTCTCACACGGCAGACAATAAAATGCTAGGGCCTAAAAATATATAGAAAACATAAGTCACGTAAATAATGTTTACATAACTATAGGTGTGTGAGTGTCCGTGAGACGAGTGTGTGTATGAATCAGAAGAACACTGTTCTTTAACCTGAACACAAGAGTAATCAGAACTTGCTAAGAAATCATAAACTTCATAACTCTCTATTATAAACTTACTTAATTTACTAATTCACTACTAAATTATCCTGCTGACATTTTATTTATTTAAATTTATTCAGTAAGTTGTGTAAGTTTAACAGGTGACTGTCTTTGGTTCAGAGGCAGTTACAGGGAAAGTTTTCATTCATTTGAGGATGCACTGAATTTCCTTCTGAATGGAGGCCACAGCGGAGTTCTGGGTACACACGGTCTGATTTATTTTTCTAGGGCAGAAATATGAGAGTCACAGGAGACATAGTCTAAAACACTTTAGCCATGCTATCACTGTGAGTGTGTGTGTGTGTGTGTGTGTGTGTGTGTGTGTGTGTGTGCGTGTGCGCGCTCGCTCCTACTTTTCCTTTATGTTGAGAGCAAACTGTTCCTTTGCCAGGAAAAGCCTCCAGAACGGTACATTCCTCACTGCTGCTGTCCGGAGAACCTTGCTGTGCCTCCATGTGGTTTGGAGGGAAACTAACACAGACTAGCGCAGACGAGCACAGTGAGTGCAGACTGACATCAGAATCATGAAACAGAAAAAAATGTATCATTATTCTTTGGTGTAAGGCAGTGGGAAAACAAAGTCATCAGTATTTCAGCTGAAACACACAAGGGTCCAAAAGTCCAAGTCCACGTCTGAGTCATTAGTTAATTTAAATTTCTGTTTTTTCCCCTAACAAAACTATACAGTGATAGAAAAAGGCTGTGACTGTAGTGATGAATGAACATTTTATTATTATTATTATTATTATTATTATTATTATTATTATTACAGTACTTCTCTTTGTGTTAGTGCACAAACATAACAAGTGTAAAGTAAATAAGGGAATAAAAGTAAATTAAAAATGAAATAAATGGATTTAAAAAATGGTGTAAATGTGGTGATTTGGATCAAATGTAAATGAAGCGCACAACAGAGCAGAGTTGTAAGAGTGTGTGATTGGCCGTGCTGTCTGGGTGGGAGGGGCATACACCCCCGTCAATCACAGCGACACTAGCCAATCGCGAGCGTCTGTGAGCTCATGTGGAAGAGGGCGGATAGCTCTGACTTCACGTGTCTCAGATGAAGCACGTGTTAACCTTCACCCTGCTGTCTGATCGGGGAAGCTGGGGACTGGCCAAGACCACATGCAAAAATTCAAAAAATAAACATATACATTAACATTAAAAAAACCCCGAACAATTCCAGGAAATGGAAATCTGTTAGACGCGTTTCTTACCTTTAATATGAAGTACAGAGTGTGTGTGTTCACACTAATGTTCACTGTGCAGTTCTGATCCAATGAACACACACAGTTTTACAGGCCAAATGTAATCTCCCCTCATCTTACACTCGGCCCTGTGGAGGACACACACACACACACACACACTCACTCTGTACTATTTATTGATTTCAGTTTTTCTCCCTCACACCAGCATTATACTGACACTCACACACTGCCCTCTCCCTCCCTCTCTCTCTCTCTCTCTCTCTCTCTCTCTCTCTCTCTCTATATATATATATATATATATATATATATATCTTTCTCTCTCTCTCTCTCTCTGTTCCTGAGCTGAGTGAAGTGCTCAGTGTTTTATTTCTGCTTCAGTTTCTAATTCTGTTTGTTTCTGAATCTGTGAAAATGAAAGATGGGTTGATGTTTGAGAATTGCAAGTCTAAGGGGGACATGTTGCATGTTCTGAGGTGCTTTTCTGCTCATGACGGTTGTAAAGAGTAGTTATTAGAGTTACTGTAGTTTCCTGTCAGCTTGAACCAGTCTGGCCTTTTTCATAAACAAGGTGTTTCCACCTGCAGATCTTCTGCTAACTGGAAGCTTCTCGTTTTTCACACCATGCTGTATAAACCGTGTGAGAAAATCTCAGAAGATCAGCAGTTTCCGGGCTACAAAAAGCAGACGACCACATCTCCTCAGAACAGGAATCCGCCTCTACACAAACTACAGATAAACCCACATGCAAAGTCCAGATGATTCAGCTCATTAAGCTCCAGGCTTGATTTGTGAATGTTGCTGCCTAATGAGAGTTAGTGTTATTGACATGTTGGAAGTCACTCTCTCTTTATCAATACTGATGATTTTAGTCATCATTCAGGGGAAGTCTTAGTCAATAACTTAATTTGTTGTACACCACATTAGGAGAAGCAAATTCAGGACCAGCGTTTAATTTTCTTAATGAATGAATCCTCTTTTATCTTTCTAAAGGAAAACACTACAGAGGACAGAAAGCAGACTGGTGCAGGAAAGACCTACTGTCACTCAGCAGTGCGGTGGATTTAGATTTACTGATGATGAATCCCCCGGGCGAGGCAGGATATGCACTTCACATGATCACTTCACATGAGCAGATGGAGCATTAGCATTGTAGCATACATGCTAGTCAGAGTAGCATAAACAAGCATAAACAGATAAAGTCTTCTAACATCACTGAGGAGAGTATGGCTGACCTGTCATACAGATGGAGCTCCTCAGTTAGATGGATTTCTAGCTGGATATTTATCAGGATTATATACAGCAGGGGAACTGTGCAGTAAACCAGGAAGAGTGAAACGGCTTTAACACGAATGATGTTTGCGTTCGTGCAGAAAGCAGAATGTGTGGATCAGCAAGAGGACAGTGCATACAGGTTCGAGTCTTCATTACAGGCTAAATTCTGTCTTTTTTTATATGTGAAATGAAAATGTGTCTGAATTTAGGCCAAGGATGTCAGATATGTGGAAATGAGAACGTACAGCCTCTGTGAGGTTTGAGAGTGATATTGGTTTAGATCTGCAGTAAGTCTGAGGCTGAAGATGTGACACATGTGAAGAAGCAAACGCTGCACTGGGCTGCTCCTCAGGAACGAGAGGAGGAAAGACAGCCGACATATTAGTGTGTGTTTAAATCAGATCCCTGCATGAATCCTTTCAGCTTCAGTGCGTATGTGAGCATCCATCTCTACCTCCTCCTCCTCCTCCTCCTCCTCCTTCTCCACCTCTGATCATCACTCGCCCCTGTGCCTCGCTTCCCAGGGCAACATGGTAGCACAGATGCTGCTGCTTGCGCAATACAGACTCTCTCCATCCCTCACTCTGTGTGTGTGTGTGTGTGTGTGTGTGTGTGTGTGTCATCCTTACCTTTTCTCCATAGCTCATTTGCTTCAGAGTTGTAGATGATGCCAAGTCTCGCTGCTTTATCCCTCATACAGACTCCCATTTCCCTGATACTCGGGGTGGAGGCCTGTTTTCCCCTCTCTCTCTCTCTCTCTCTCTCTCTCTCTCTCTCTCTCTCTCTCCTCCCCCCTTCCTCCTTATGCACTACAGTGACACAAGCAGATCACACTCAGCGACAACACTAGGCCGGCAGTGGGAGGAGCCTGTCTCCGGGCTACGGCTCACCACCCAATCAGAGAGCAGAGAGTCCAGACTGATTGGTTCTGCTTTCAGTGAGTGCATGTTGTTCTCTCTGTCTAGCTTGATCTTCTCACACTGCTGTCTGTCTCCTGTCTCTCTCTCTTCACACTGATTTCTATCTCCTGTCTCTCTCTCTTCACACTGATTTCTGTCTCCTGTCTTTCTCTTCACACTGATTTCTGTCTATCTCTTCTCACTGCTTTCTCAGATACACTTATATAAACATGCAGGTGTAGACGGGGGTGAAGGAGGAATGAGTCACACAACCTGGTGGTGATTTTAGAGAGGACTAAACAAACAAGAAAAATCAACAGCTTGACAATGAAAGTATTCATGTTTATATCATTATATCACGAGGTCTCCATTGATCTGATAAAGCACATTAGAATATAATGAACTGTCTCACTGGTGTTGAAAGGCTAAAGCAGTCCGTTTGGATGTGAAATCTCGAACAGAACCGGGGCAGATGTTAGGGACAGACTGGTACCATCACTGCCTTTCAACTGTGTTTATTATGAGCAGTGAACAATGCACAAAGCGCACACACACACACACCCACACACACACACACACCCACACACACACACACACACACACACGCACACACACACTCCCACACACACACACGCACACACACACACACACCCACAC
>JANDJT010000154.1:86159-102557 GCA_024331685.1 Stegophilus panzeri | reverse complement strand
TGTGTGTGTGTGTGTTAGATGGAGTGTGTGTGTGTGTGTGTGTGTTAGATGGAGTGTGTGTGTGTGTGTGTGTGTTAGATGGAGTGTGTGTGTCACAGAAACATATTGTATAGTGTTAGTGATTATTTTTATAGTATGTAAGTAAGAATAGTGATGGAAGGTGTTCACTCGGCCGTACAGGTGAGACCCGTACCATCCTGGACTAGTTCTTGATTCGACTCATTTCATTTATATTTAGACAGCAAATACAGCACCTTATTTGTTTTGAAATATATTATCTGTAAAACTATAATCATAATCATAATAACAACAATAATAATCAACAAATGCATCAAGCTTCATAATTCATCTTTATTGTGATACTGTAAGCAATGTTTTCATTGGTTGGGACTGACAATAAGAAGAAATAATGTGTGTTATGAGAGGTTATGAGCGGTTATGAGCGGTTATGAGCGGTTATGAGAGGTTATGAGCGGTTATGAGCGGTTATGAGCGGTTATGAGCGGTTATGAGCGGTTATGAGCGGTTATGAGCGGTTATGAGCTGTTATGAGAGGTTATGAGCGGTTATGAGAGGTTATGAGCGGTTATGAGCTGTTATGAGAGGTTATGAGCGGTTATGAGCGGTTATGAGCTGTTATGAGAGGTTATGAGCGGTTATGAGCGGTTATGAGAGGTTATGAGCGGTTATGAGCAGTTATGAGCGGTTTTTAGTGTTTACAAGCAGTTATGAGCAGTTATGAGCGGTTATGAGTGTTTACAAGCAGTTCAGGGCCTTTACTACTTTTTGACACACAAAGTAAAGGTTGATGTTGCACTTGGCATCGTTCCACAGGACCTCATCTGGAGAATAAATCAGAATTTGGTAAAAACTAGGAAGAAAAACATCTACACATTTCAACAAAAGCACTTTTCCCTGTAGAGAATCCGGACTGCGCTCTGAGCTCGTCGTTATTTTAAGTAAAATATCATCGTTGCTCATGTGCTTTACCTCCGTAGTTCATTTCCACGCAGTGTTCTCCTCCTGAATTATTCGGCTCTCCTGAATGCCAGGTGTTGAAATCGAACACTGAGCCATCGCTCCACAGCCAGGTGGATTCCTGGGAAAAGACGAATGCAGAATTATACTTCTTTATATAATTACAGAATTATTCAAATATTTTATATTGGAATGTTCGTAAACACGATCATTTAGAAATCTTTTTTTTTTTTAAATATTTTTTAGAATTCACTCTCACAGTGTAAACTTGATCATCACCACTGATTTCATTTCGGGGTTTGTTTACCCCCATATTTGTTTACTGGTTGTGCTGCTGTTTCATTTATTTTAGGCTCCAAAGATTAGCACAGTGCTCAGCAGTTTTATCCGATTTAAGCAGTAGATATTATCTCAGCGTGGCTTTACAGAAACATGGGTGTAGCTTTAGATTCCTGATGAACAATTCTCTCTGAGATGACATGAGGAAGAAACCTTGAGAAGAACTAGAGTGAAGACACACAGTACTGAGTGTGTGTACAGGATGCTCAGTGTGAGCTGATTGTGAATAAAAGTCCTGGGATGGTCTTCATGAGCAGCTCTGCAGGAGCCGGTTAATTGTTCTGAGGAATAACAGAAAGACGGAAAAGGAAACTACCTGAGTTGCATCCTGAGCTCCGATCCAGGTGCGCTTGTAGCTGCCAGAGATTTTCCCCATTCTCTTAAGAAAAAAGTGCGTTTGATTGCTGTGCACAGACGCAAGGTTTCCTCCGAAGAGCTGACAGTGTTGCTGCCAAGGAGAAAAAAATCAGAAATAAATGATCAGGTATAAACAAATAAATAATAAATGATCTGATGTAGATTATTTTTGAGTAAATGAATGATGAGTTCTAGTGTTAATAACATCGTGTACAGACGAATAAAAAAACTAAACATCGAATACCTCGGCTTCTGCCCATGGTTTTGCTTCGGCTATGTATTTATAGCACTTTCTCCCAAATCCTTTCCAACCATTGTCGCAATGTTTTAAAGGTGCTGATAATAATAACAATAAAAATTATAACAACAACAACAACAACAACAATAATAATAATAATAATAATAATAATAATAATTATAACAACAATGACAACAACAATAATAATAATAATAATAATAATAATAATAATAATAATAATAGACAGTGATATGACTTACATGTCGCTTCACTGAAAGCCAGCGTAACAAGGACAAACACAATTAAAATCTTCATTTTGGTAAAAACCTTTGGGACAGAAATAAAACATGAGTAAATAATATCTAGTAAGTAAACAGTATAATGCAGGAACGATCCATATGGGTATAAAATGTCATATCATATCAAATATCATACCACCAGGGGAGATTCTGCTAAAAACGTTTTCTGACTAAAACGAAGCACCGGCTTTTATACCCATCATCACAACCAAGTATTTATAGTGAAGCAGCACACCAATGAGGAGCGCTTTAGACACTATCAAGTCTATATTGGGTAAAAATATATTTCTTCAATCCGAATGACACTGTGCTTTTTAACTTCCTCAGTTTTCAAGCTAGCAAAGTGGCTAGTTTTCTGTTAAATGCTAACGTGCATGCCGTTTACAGATTGTTTAGGTTTTAATTCGAGGCTAAAGATAAAGTCTAAAACACAAATGAACATCATTTTCACTAAAGTGACAAATCAACCCTGTTAAGTGTTGCATCGTTTCCTATAAACGTAAACAGTATCTACTAACGAGCGACTGATTAGGAAATCATTTAAAAACGCAGAACATCAGCACACATCAGGAGCACGTTTAATATTATGTGCAGTAAATCTGTTTCCATCATGATTTGATTTCACATTTGTTCACTTTAACATGCTCTATGACTTCACATGACTGCAGGATAATGATCTATATTATTAATAATGTACTGTAGATAAAGTTCTACTTCACAGATCAGCATCAGGTTTATTCCTAAAGACTCCACTATACCATATACACTATAAAAAGATGACCTTTCTGATCAAATAATAAATATTAAAAGATTTTCTTTTCTTTAAAAAAAAAATAGAATAGAGAGTACTTTATTGATCCCCAGGGGGAAATTTGTTGATATTGTAACATATCATGATGAATAATTTTATTCATTATTAAAACAGTAAGTCTGAGAACGTTTGGGTCTTGATGTGACTCTCAGGATGTTTTTAACAGAAGGTTTGGGTCTTGATGTGACTTTCAGGATGTCTTTAACAGAACATTTGGGTCTTGATGTGACTTTCAGGATGTCTTTAACAGAACGTTTGGGTCTTGATGTGACTCTCAGGATGTCTTTAACAGAACGTTTGGGTCTTGATGTGACTTTCAGGATGTCTTTAACAGAACGTTTGGGTCTTGATGTGACTCAGGATGTTCTTAACAGAACGTTTTGGACGTTTTTGTGCAAATTCATGAAGAAGAAAAAAAAGAGGAAGTATTTTGTTGTGCAATGCGGCGATTGTGAGCGTTTCATGATGATTCGACAGTCTTGTGTAAAAACGGCTTTATTTTTTAGCTCACAATTATTTTCTCAATCAATCATCGTACCAGAAAGTATTCTTAGAACGTATTCCAATATCTCTTATGTTCATAATTCATCTTTGATCAAAGCAGCACTCTTCCTGCATCTATAACGACTCCCGCTGTTCGGTCTGCTCACGAACACTAGTTCTATAAGAACGTTGAGAAGACTAAAGCGTCTCAGTGTTATTCATTGAAGACTTTTCCAATATGGACACAAAGCCATTAGCAAAACTGATCCATGTAGCTGTGATGTGAATCACATAAAATACGCTTGTGGGTTTTTTCTTTGGTCTTGTATTAGACGTTACTGGTACTGATACTGTTTGGGTCCAAACTGATGATTCAGCAGGTGAGTCAGTGTACTTGTCTTGGTTAGTAATCTGATTAATGTTCACCTGTGTCATTAGCAAACACACACACACACACACACACACACACACACACACATCTCTGAGGTCAAGGATAAAGCTGTATTAGATGTGTTTAAACACTGGCTCTGGTACGAGCGCTCATTTATCATTTGGACATTTTAGTTTAAACAAATTCAGAATTATTCAAATTCATGGCATCTAAATAAAACAGATCATAAGAATTTCATATAAAAACATCACAGTCTTTGAAAATGTTGTATTGTTCCTGTGCGAATATGTTTTCCATATGTTTTAGGTTATATACACTGTGTAGTGTTCATTCCTTTTTGGCTTCAAAACAATAAATATTACAGAAAGCTTGCAGAAATTCTGCTTGTTTTAAGAATATTTCATATTTAATTTGAATCACCCAAAATGTATTTCTGCATATTTTGATCCCATGTTTGTCCAGAGTAGACATCGAGAAGAGAATAACCTTCAGACTTCAGTAGATTATCTTTGATTTATAGCTTTCATGTATAAAATTTATTTAAAAAATAGAGTCAATATATTTTGAAAAAATGTTTTGATGTAAAAGTGACTTCATTTCCTATTTTAGTGCCGAGAAAAACAAAACTAAACTATAAATCTGTTTCTATGTTTTCCCGTTCTCATTTCAAAACAAACGAACACACGGACCATTTTAAAGAAACGATTACATATTAATTAACGTCCAGAGTTCACATTGCATTATTGCTTCAGCATGTTGCCACATTTCCCACAAAATGAGTCCCGAGCCGCTCGTATTGATTTTCCCGAGTTAATAATCACCTAAACGTCCTCTCGTCTGTCCTCCTGACGGCTTTCTATCAGCTATAAATACAAACCTTACCATCTGTCTTTAAGTGTCCTGCTCTTCAACATGAAGTTCCTCCTCTTCCTCAGTGTGTGTGTGTGTGGAGCGCTGGCTCAGGCCAATACTGATTATGATGATGAAGATGCTGTAGTAAGTACACGCTCATGGGATTATTTATGCTTTTCTACCTGGTCAGAATTAAAACAACAACAACTCATTTATTCTCTCTCTCTCTGTAGGATGTAAAAACATCACCACCGGTGAGTCTGTTTTTAACTTCTGATCTAATTAAATGAAAGAAATTATTAAAAATGGAATATTTCTGCCTTTCCTTGTCTGTGGCATGGTACCGTTATGTTTTATACCTTTACGCTGTATATTTTACCGGATAATGTGGATATATTGACCTTTAAAAAAGATTTGAAGAACTGAAATGGACTGTAATTAAATTTTATTCTAAAGATTTAAAGAAAACCAACAACATTTTTTTCTAAGCATGCAGTATTGATAGTACAACAGATTTTAACATTAAAACAAAACCCCAACAACCCAAACGTCAAGCATCAGTTCTTTACTTTTATTTAATTGACTTTAGAAACTGAACATTTACAGGTGACTTCTGAACTCGAATAATCGATGTTCAGTGCTGTAATTACACAACCATGTTCACCCAGTCATTCTTTGAGACTGAGATGAAATAGTGTCTGTAAACTCGTCAACTTACTATATGATATTTATCGAATGTTTCTTAGCCCAAAGTGGAAATCACAGACCCTCGAGGTCACAGGCCTCTTTCCAGGGGTCGTGAGGTCTACACACCTGTCGCCGCTCCACCTCCTGTTAGCGGACGTGGACGCTACGGACCGCGCCCCACTGCGGTGACGGCGAAACAGCTTCAGGAGGAGAAGAAGGAAATTATTGACAGTGGGGGATGCGTACATGCTTCGGAGGCAGTGGTAATCTCTATACTCTAATAATATAATTATGCACATTTTAAACAAACTTTTTTCCTCACATTTCTGAGCTTTACTTTGTTCTCAGACTGACTCGAGAATAGAAATGTTGGTAAAAGCGTTAGTGTTCCAGGTTAGATTTGGTATTAAAGTATATTATAAACCCTAATTAACCCTAACATTTGCAGTTTTCCCTCATAAAACATTTTAGAAATATATTAGACGTATTTCACCTTCAAACCACTCCAATGTCCAGTGCACATGATTAGACAGATATCTATTACTCAGTTAAGTGTAGCTCCTCACAATCCAACATGGCTGCCGGTGACGGACTCGACACACTCCTGTCTAACGTTTCTACACAAAAAAGGTCTCATCGAGTTTTTAAAAGACTGGAACAACCATTATTATTTGCCTGAATATTTGCATAATAAATGCATCTAAAAACCCTGCTATTTTTAATAATAATTTCTGCACAGACTTGTGGTGTGTAAAGGAGGACGAGGTGTGACATGGTTTGTTTTTGTTGGTCCTGCAGGGTGTGCTCTGTCCTACAGGCTGTGAACTGAAAACAGCTTTGCTGAAGCAGGAGCGTGACGTTAAACCTACAGTGGCTCAGCTAAAGAGAGACGTGGAAACTCTGTCACTGACCTCCAACTCCGTCTACAGATACGTGGACGAGCTGACCTCAGAGGTCACAGAGAGACAGCGGATCAATAATGGTAAAGTGTTTTAATGTTAGATAAGTCTCAGTCGGATTAAACTTAAACGTGTGTTTACTCACAGATATACACTTCACTCTGCAGCATTAACAGCAAATATATCAAATCAATAATGTTCTCTAAGTTCTCTGCTTTTTTATATCTTTGTAGGTAATGACGACTTGGTTAATCAGTACACAGACGACCTGGAGGTCCAGCATGCATTTGTGAAAGAAACTGTGGATGTCACGTTTCCACAAAACATTAAAATCCTGCAGGGAGTCCTGGAGAAACTGCGGGAGAAGATCCAGCGTCTGGAGAAGGCTGTGACTTCTCAGAAGGAGAAGTGTGCTGAACCGTGTGTAGTGTCCTGCCCCATCCCAGTGGTGTCTGGAAAAGACTGCGAGGATGTTTTCAGGAACGGAGGAGAAACTTCTGAGCTGTATCTGGTGCGCCCAGAACCCTCACAAGCACCTTACAAGGTCTACTGTGACCAGACAACCCAGAACGGAGGTACGGCATGATGGAAAAACAGACACTTTAAAGAGATTTCAGAAAACTAAACACCTTCAGTCATACTGTTCTTTTGTTCTCAGGATGGCTGCTCATTCAGAACCGTTTGGACGGTAGTGTGGACTTCGGCCGGAGATGGGATGATTACAAGAGAGGTTTTGGAAACGTTGCGTTTGATGTTGGGAAAGGTCACTGCGAAACTCCTGGTAGGTTTTATACTTTCTGCAGGACAGCATGCTGGTGTAGCAGGTTGTGTTCTCACCTCATAGCGCCGGGGTTCTGATTCAGTCCGGAGCTCAGGTTAGTGTGTGAGTGTCCTGGGGTCCCATCCAGGACGTGTTCCTGCTTCACACCCAGCATTCCCAGGATAGACTCCAGAACCGGGATAAAACATGTAGATGAAGATGAATGAATGATTGATATGTACTTTCTTTCAAGAAAGGGGTTTCATTTTTGTGCGTTTTGTGTACACAGGTGATAGCTTCCTGACCGCTAATCTCTGTTGGGTTTTTTTTGTAATGTAGGCGAGTACTGGCTCGGTAATGACCGCATCAGTCAGCTCACTAAGACGGGCCCAACTGAAGTCCTGATCGAGCTGCAGGACTGGGCAGGCACAAAGACATATGCTCAGTACCAACAGTTCACCGTACAAGGCGAGGCTTCGAACTACATCCTGGCGGTGGATAAATACTCCGGCACGGCGGGAAACGCCTTCCTCACTGGTGCAACAGAGCTGTTTGGTGTAAATCGCACCATGACCATCCACAACGGCATGATGTTCAGCACCTACGACAGAGACAATGACCGATGGTGAGCATCGCTGCCCTTACAGAGAAGATAAAAAGTTTATATATGATCTACGAGTCACTTAGATTTACTTGATAGTTATTTATTATTATTATTATTATTATTATATAGTTATTTTTTAACAACATGATTTAATAGTTGCACTGCAGCCTCGGGTAAGGAATCGAACACTTGGGGGAGTGCTGTTGTAGGAAAATAATCAATAATTATTTATGCTTTTAATAATTATACAATATATATTCTTTTAACATATACAGGGTACCTGGTGACCCGTCTAAGCAGTGTTCAAGAGAAGATGGAGGTGGATGGTGGTATAACGCCTGCCATTCAGCCAATCCTAATGGCCGATACTACTGGGGTGGAGCATACACAAAGAACATGGCCAAACACGGCACAGACGACGGCGTGGTGTGGATGAACTGGAAGGGCTCGTGGTACTCGCTCAAGGCCGTCAGCATGAAGATCAGACCCTTCTTTGCTCAGAAATAACACACACACACACACACTCTTCACTCTTCCTGTGTGAAACCTGTATTCTTATTCAGCAAATGCCATTTTAGAAATAAAAAAAGAAATAAAGATGTTGACATCAGTGAAATATGAAGATAATAAGAACAACTTCACCAGCTGTCAACAAAAACCTGTTTATATTCAAAATAAAATGCATTCTGTGTGAACATTAGATTTGATTTGAATCTGATCGTCTCACCTAACAGCAGCGTGTCAGTAATTTCAGTATGTGTAGAATATATTCTATAATACTGTAATAACAAAAGAACAAAGCACAGATACAGTAATGTACACAGTCTGGATGGAGTTCAGTGGCTTTAAATCCTCACATACCATCATCAGAATGAAGCGCTGACTCCAAAACCATGAACCCTCGCCTCAAAATAAATGATTTCCATCCAAACCCCACACACACTTCTCATATGAGCTTCTTCTACCAGTGGCGTAAAGAGAAGAAAACACACTGACGTGAGTAAAACTAGTGCCGCTGTAGTAATAAATCACAAGTAGAGATCAAGAAAATTACTCAAGCAGGAGTGAATAAGTCATCTGGTGAAAAACTTCTGCATTATTATTATTATTATTATTATTATTATTATTATTATTATTATTTACACGTCTACAATTCACACAATGAATCCCAAAGCTCTTCTGTATCTGAGGAACACATTTTTAAACAATTACGTTACCTAACCAAGTGAGCACTGTGAAGTGAACACCAGCTCCATGAGCAACAGTATATACAGAAGGCCAAATTTCACTTATTTACCACTTAGCCAAATGCTTCTGCTACAGTATGTTCATTAGCTAGCTAGCTCATGCTAATTCATGCCTCTAGCTACATAGTTAGCTATCTAGTAAACATTATCCTGAGCATTACCTGTAGTCTGTAGATATATTAAACACAACGAGCTACTGAACATGACTGAATGTGATCTCTTAAGTTTAATACAGAGCTTTCATACTGTAAAACATCGAAACATCTGGCTAGCACTAGTTTAGCACACTCGGCTAATGGTTTCCCTGTACACGTGCTGTAAAATGTCGATATCTCTATGGGGTTTGTCTCGTATCATTTGCAGATCGGTATCACGCTGTTTCATTTGAATAATTTAAAACTGAAGATAAATGCTGATAAACTGGGTCTCGTGACACTCGTGTGTCTCCTCTGTCCCAGACATTGCTGCTGCTGGATAAAGCTTTTCCTGTCTGAAGTGTAGACTTTCAGTTTTATTTGTAAAATCAGCTGCTTTTTTTGAGGTCTTCTGGAGTTAAATGCATTCTGTGTTGTATTTTTTAAAACTCAAATAAAAGGACTATGATTTATTTCTACTAAAATAAAAGAACTGTTACAGTGAGCCATGGACTTAAGTCCTGTTATGAGAGTATATCAGTATTTTCCTCCCTTGAGTACAACAAAGCACTTTGAGAAAATTGTAGAAGCTATCCATTGTGCTTCATAACAGTGTTATAAATGCACTTCTGATCCCTCTGTGAGTTTGGCGCCATTAAGATCATCCACTTGTCCGACTTTCTGAAGACGTGAACGATGCTAAATAATAGCTTTGAATGTAAATGAAGTAAATAAAACTCCAGAAAAGTCAGATGACACGTTTTATAATGTATAGAAGGGGGTTTTGTGATTGGCATTCAGTAAGCAATACATTAACTTTATAATGGAATGAAAAGATAAATAAGTAAATAAATAAACAGAAATACAATACAATTAAAAAAAGTGAAGAAATAAAAATGGCACAGTAAAAGGTGATGACTTTCTACACTCCAGTGAAGACGAGGTCAGCTGACTGTGGGTTTACTCTTCCTTCTCTCTCACTGCATGTCTCTATCTTATTAAAGTAAGGCTTTAGCTGTAACTCTGTCAGTATTCATGCATTACTCTCTCATTTAACCAGAATAAGGAGCGTTGTACAGTGAGATTATGGAGAGAGGGAGTGTTTTTTTGGAAGATGTTAATCCAGTAAGCCATATCTTCCTCTTTTCTTCTGTTTAGAACCGTTGTTAAATAGACGTACAGCTCAGGGTCCTCAGGACTGATGATTGTGATGCCCTGAATAAGTTCTTCCTCCCAACTGACAGCATTTGGGAAATTTGGTCAAAGATTTCTTTTTCCCAACTGTGTAGATTGGAAGCTCCATTTGTGTTGCTCTAATAAAATGGCGTTAATCCGAGCACGAGAAAGTGGATCTAACCACATCTTTCATTATAATTATCGCTGCAAGCTTTCTTTAATTTAACAACATGGCTTCCACACTCATTATTCAGAGTCTGAGCGTCTGAGTAGCGTTTAACTCTGTAATACTCTTTAACTCTGACAAATTTCCTTCTCCGACTTCAGTTCCTGCTGTTGATGAGTCTTCTACAATGTATTAAAGCAAGTCTCATTTTATTTCATATTTGTACTGTATAACAATTTACATTTTTATACACAGTGTATTAAAAACATATAGAGAAAAGATCTGTGTGTTTCATGAACATTCTACAACTTTAATGTGACTTTTTAGTTTTTCTTCGAAATTAAACAGCAGTATTCAAGCCATGATAAAAGTCCCACACGTATTTATTTTATGTGTCCCATTCTCCATCCGAATTCCACGTATGCTGTTGAAGCTCATCCATCACCACCTGATCCTGCTCGATGTCCTCCATCTTTGTGAGGAGCTCTGAGTGGACGAAAGGTAATTTTCCGTACGCGAGAGAAACATGAGGTTGAACCACAGGTTGCAGTTTGAGTTTTTTGTCCAAGGTAAAGGTTTTTTGTTGTTTTAGGGAGGTCAAGTCGAATGTGGCAATTTTGTCCCGCATTGATCTGAAGGTCTCGTGATCAGGCACATGGTCAAAGGTTTGCTTGCATGATCCTTTGCACGCACGGACTTTGATGTCAATGTCCACCTAAACCCCAAAACCCAACAAAACAAACAAGACAAATCAAACACAGAGCTAAAAAATCCACTAATCATTAGTCAGAATTTTAAAGCTACAGAAAAGTCTGAACTTTTACCTCCAACCGGTGGATTTTATTGATCTGATCCTCAGTCTGTCTTTGGTACTTCTGTAGTTCTCTGGAGAGCTCTGTGGACTTTTTCCATAACAGTGTCAGGTTCCTGTGGAGCATCTCAGCAACCTCAGCGTAGCGCATTTCCTCCACTTTAAAGAGGATCAACAACCTTCAGTTTCATCATCAGCATTCTTATATATAATATCAGAGTGCAGGTTATTATCACACCACAGATTTATTCAACGCTCAGTTCTGATTGGTCGAAGGTGTTGGTTTCTCAGCAGGAACTAACACCGATCTTCCACATCATTAAACAGAACTATAAATGGATTAAAAATGTTTGTTGCTAAATAAAAAAGTGTAATTGTCAAATTTCTGTGGTATAAGAGGAATAATCTACTTAGGGGTGTGCAGCTATTGGAAAATAACCGAGGTCAGGGTCGTAACAGTAGCTCTGCTTCATCACCACCCCGTCGTTGATTCGTTTCCTATAACAGCACTCCCCTAAGTGTTTTATAAAAAGAACATTTACGCACTGTATGTTTTGACGATAATCTTCCTTTGCGCTTCGTAGAACTGAGCCGTTTTAATCGCTGTAGATAAAGACGTGGTTTTATATCTTTTTGTCTTCTCACAGATTTTGCCGAGACGCTCATAAACGTCTCTGTCAGCCTCGTCAATAAAACCCTGCAGCCGACAGCCTGATGGGCATTTCACATCCTGCACACAAATCAGTTCAAACATTAAACCACTGGAGTGAATTTCACACACTTCCCGCCTCCGCAGGTTTCTAATTAAATAACCGCTGGGTTTAGAGAATGAAATTTAATACAGTAAAAACACAGTATGATTATATGTGAAGAGAATTTCATGATTTATGCTGCTAATATTATGTGTATCTAGCTTTATAGAGTGAATCTGGTGATTTCATTTCACTTTTTACCTTTTACTTATAAAATCTACTAACATAAACAACATCAGGAAGAACACTGACCCTGATCTGGAACAGATCTCACCTCGTCCTCGTCGGTACACAGCGGGTGTTTGTTCACTGGACAATGTCCAAGTCGACTTTGGTAACCGGAGGGAGTGTGTCGTTTCTGAGAAGGAACTGACTCACACACTGAAACACACAAAACACAAACGTTTATATTTGAAGAATATGTGAAGAAAAAAGGAATATAGATTCAAAACACAGTTATTCTGCATGGAGTTTATTGACGGTTCTGTTATAAATTCATATATCTGTGTAATGTGCTTCTATATTAAACCTAAACCTGATATTTTCATTGCAAAAATGATATTTTGGTGATTTGGTTTTATTTTTAATCTCTGATTAAAATATCATCCATATCATTATCACTGTATATAAAATTTAACACAGTGAGTGAATGAAGTGCTTTGTCACTGTATAATTGTGCATCTTTTAGGAGGTAATAATAATAATAATAATAATAATTATTATAATTATTATTATTATTATTATAATCCTCATCATAATCCATTTTAACACAATTTATACACATTTTCAAAGAAGAAAAGGGTTCATGATCACTCTTGCTTGTGTGATGTTTTTAAATAAAGAAATGACACAAAATAAAGTGAACACATTTTTTTTATTGAAAACAAGACATTAACTTGTGCAGTATTTCACATTGTGACATGTCCTGATCATAGCAAGCAGAATCGATCTGACCTATTTTCATCATTTACATCTTTCTGATCTCCTTCACTGATTTGGGGGTTCAGAGAGGCCTGATCTTCATTCTGACCACTTTAAGGGAATAATCAGCTGGTTTAAACGGCAGCCACACGACTCCATTCTCTACCTCATAGGGAATTTTGCTAGCATAATCGTACTTCCCGCCCTTGTAGTAAATCCCATTGAGGTTGGCAGACTGGCAGTTATTGTACCACCATCCGCCTCCATAGATCTCAGCACAGCTCTCCTCCCACTTGTCATTATCCCTGTCAAACGTGCTAAACTTCATCCCAGCGTGTGAAAGGAAGGAACCCATGTTAGCTAGCCCCTGCACCAGAGCATCTCCTGCATCTCCTGTGTAAGATGATACATTTAGCTGGAACCCCTCTGTCTCTGAGCCCACCTGGACGTTATATTCTGCATACGCCTCGTTTCCTGCCCAATCTAACAGCTCCACTCTCAGAACACTTTCCTTCTGAGTGAGGAGATGTAAGATGTGGTTCCCAATCCAAATCTCGCCCCTTCCATGCTTGTCTATCTTCCCAAACCCAACCCGATATTCATCCCAAGTGCGGTTGAAGTTAACAGAGCCGTCCTCCCTCTGCTGGATTAGAACCCAGCCCCCCAAACCTGTGGCCTGGTCACAGTAAAGCTCCACTACCTCCTCCGACCCGGCCGGCTTTACTTTGAACAGGCCGCTCTGATCGCCTGTGGTGTGCTTCTGCTGGATCTCAACACAATCTGAAAGGAGAGATCTGCCGATTAGCGCAAACGCTGCACTTCAAATTTACTCCAGTTGTTAATATTCACCCAGGAATTAATAGTAGGTGTGCACTGGCCTTTTCATTAACAAAATATGACTGTACACAATTTTATAATTGTTTAGGACACAGTAATTGCAGTTATTCCAGTTCCAAACCAAACATCTTAACATTAGCAGGTTAGCAGAGCTTAACATCTTAATTCTTAGCAGGAATGTAACACAAATGTTTATAGTTTTCTAAGCAATGCGTTCTTATTTCACATTTATCAGAACTGATTTTTCTTTTTAAAAAAATGGTTCACTTTTTGGTAGAGGTATGTGAGTGTCACTCAAGTGTACCTCCGCCAATAAAACCAGCTTTGCGATCATCACGGGACTTCAAACTACGAGCATGTAGGTCAGGAAGATCATCTTCTATGTCGCCGTGTAAGAATGCCCCGAGGTCATCACCGAAATCAGGTGAAGAAGTTGACGTGATGCTCTTAGTGTCTGAGTGAAAACCTTTGTTCCCGCCGGAAATTATGGTTTTGGAAGAGGAGGAAGAGGATGAGGAAGAAGTGAAGGATGAGGAGACCTTACGATCCTGTCCACTAGAACCCAGATCCTTAAAGAAGTCTCCACCGAGCCCACCAAGTTCTCCATCACCACGGTTGAATGTGGTGATGGATTGTGAATCTCCACCAGTTACTTTGACCGTGAAGCCATCAGCAGTCAGTTCTTTTCCATCTTTAGCTGCACTCAGGAGTTCTGCCTCAGAAAGGCCAAGTTTTCCAATGGTGTCACACCCTGGCCCACTTCTCACCGTTTCATACTTTTCCTGAACTCCATCTTTGGTGACCGTTGTTACCTTGCGGACGGTCTGGGTGCAGCTGAGGGTTTGGCTGCTGATTCGTGAGGTAGAGATGGGTGTAGATTGGCCCGTACCTGTGCTGACTTTGCTGACGGTGGCGGCCGTTTCTGCCGTGGAGCCCTCAGCCTCCAGGGAGAGCTGAAGCTGGCCCACATCAGAGAAGAAGGCCTTCCTCTGCGCGGCTCTTTCTGTGTCAGCGGTTCCAGCCTTGTAGATGGACGGCACATTTACATCTTTCAGTGGCCTGCTCTTCAGTACTTTTAAGGAACTGACAGTTTCAACACTCTGGAACTTTAAGGTATCAAGTCGGTCCAGCTGCTTTTCCAGAGATTCGTAGCCTGCCTTGTCCACAGAGAAGTTCACAGAACTGGCACAGGAACCTTTACAGCTGCGCAGCTTGATGTCAATGTCAACCTGTACCAAGAGTGAAGTGTACGTGTGTGAACACACCTCATCAATCAGATCACCCTGTATGATTTTATACTATCCTTAGACTTTACTTAAAATTCAGACTCTTAATAGTGTACGTGTAATTTATTTATTTTTACCTCCAGGCGCTGTACAGCGATGAACTGGGTTTTAATTTGAGCTTTTACAGCCTCCAGCACTCTCAGCTGACGGTCGATTTTAATCTTCAACTCAACAATCCTCTGCCTCAGCTGTTCAGCCAAAGAGGCATATCTGTTATCATTACCTGGAAGGGAACAACAACATCTTTTACTAGTCCAAAATTCAACTCTTTCATTATTTCTAAATAAAAGGTTGTACATAAATTTGGTAATCAAACATCATTATTTGAAATTTTAATGTATTTTGTCTAAATAAAAGCAGAGCAATTGAAGACACTTGATGTAAACAGAAGTTTATAGTCTGTTGTAAATGAGTTCTTCACGGGTGATGACACACCTGCGCTGGAGACGAGCCTCTCTCTCAGAAAGTTGTACGTATTTTTGGACTCCAAATCTGCAGATCGATGCAATTTCTTTCCCTCGTCAAGAAGCTTGCGGATCTTCTCAATCTTGCTGAGGATCTCATGGTCAGTTTGATCCAGAAAGCCTTGAATTCGGCAGCCAGACGGACATTTTCTACCCTTGGAGGATCACCAAATAAAAATACAAAATTCAGAAGAGAAATTTCAGACAGTATTTTGCGTGGGAAATTTTCCAAAGAAACAACCATCATCTCTCTCCACAAACACGGTCATTCTCAGATTTAATAAAGTGTGAAGGTCGGTCAGGATTCAGATTCAGTGTTATAAAGAAAAGTGAGTTTATACCCATTCATCATCTAAGCAGACTGGCCATTCTTTCTCTGTGGCACATTTGTCAGCCTTGAAGCCAGGTTCAATAGGACGAGGGCCTCTAGGGCCCAGAGTTCCAGGCTGGTCCTCACACTGAAAGCGAAAATGTGTATCATCATTATTTTCAGGAATTTAATCTGTTATTAAAGTGTATAATAAATTCAATAAAGCTGTTATTCAGAGTATTCACTCACCGAGGCAGAAAGTAAGAGCGCACACAGGCAGAGAAGAGAGTACAGAAGCTTCATCTTTTACTTCTCTGTAAAGACGACTGACTTTCTCTCGCTGAACACGTCCAATATGAACGCTGGTGAGTGACTGACATCCTGACTCACTGCTGACCCTCATGTCTCAACATCTACACCATGTTAATGATTACCCATGAGGAATAACTCTGTGTTCTTCAAAAGAGGACACGGGAGGATTGCCTTACTCTACAGGAGAGAGGGAGAGAGAGCGAGAGCGAGAGAGAGATAGAGAGAGAGAGAGAGAGAGAGAGAGAGAGAGAGAGAGAGAGAGAGAGAGAGAGAGAGAGAGAGAG
>JANDJT010000154.1:56226-71417 GCA_024331685.1 Stegophilus panzeri | reverse complement strand
TTTGGAGATAACGGCTCTCACTGTGGTTCTTTGGAGTCCCAGAGCCTTTGAAATATCTTTGTAACCCTTCCCAGACTTATGTATTTCAATCACCTTCTTCCTCATCATTTCTGGAATCTCTTTCAGCTTTGGTGTAGTGTGTTACTGGGTAAGACCTTTTAACCAACTTCATGCTGCTGAAAAAGTTCTATGTAAGTGTAGATGTGATTGAACAGGGTTTTCAGTAATCAGGCCTGGTTGTGTCTCGTCCAGCTGAACCCCATTATCAATGCAGTTTCATAGATTTAGGGAATTAGTAACTACAGGGGCAAATATATTTTCACACAGGCCCAGTTGGTATTGGATAACTTTTTTGCTTCATTAAGTAACATTGTCATTTAAAAACTGTATTTTGTGTTTACTCAGCTCGCCTTTGTTTTAATTTCTGAAACCATTTAGTATGAGATCTGCACAAACACAAGAAATACAGCACTGTATGAGTTAGGAGTAATGCATGCAAGTAGACCTGGCTGCAGCCTGCAGAACGGGGCGGGGCTGCATGTTTCAGTAGTGGCTCCGCCCCGTTCTGCAGGCTGCTTGCACTTGTGTTTCTCAGATTTGCCCAGCGGCCCTTGCAGTTACAGACTTGAAGACTTGGCTTATACACGAAGTGGAGATAAAGGAGATTCTGCGAATATTGGTGAGGTGTTTATCAGGTTGTTTTTCATGTGCATTATTTACTTTATTGCTCATTTATTTTGACTTGTTTTTTTTATTTATTGGAAATGCTTTCACTTTCTTCCTCATTCTGAGCTTTTCCACTTGTTCAGTAAATCACCGATGTTGCTTTAAGTCTGCTAGTTTGCTTTTATTTTAATATAACTTATTTATGCTGCTTTAAGCGAAAATCTTTTATAGTAAACTTTAATGATGCATTCATTAATTAGGTTAATTAAGTTAAAACGTTCTGAGATAAGTGTATAAATATGTTATTTCTCTCTTTATTTATCAACAGTGAGGTTTTGATAGACTTCTGGCTCTATTTGCTTTATTTATTGTTGAAGAGATGAGATCGAGGTGCACAGGAGAGCGACACGTTTCATACAATAATTTACTTGGACATTAATTTCGGTTGTTTTAGCTTAACTTGGATCTTAGATCATTTGCATAAAATTGAGAAAAATAGACTTTCCATATTTTCATACGATTAATTGTACCGTATAGTTGTTTACACAACAAACATTTAGAAATGATTTCATGTGTGTGTGAGCTAGGTGAAAAAGGGAAATAGAATTTGTGTAAAGCTGATTTTCAGGGGAAAAACATTAAAAATGTATAGTTTACCTCATGAATAAACCGCATGAACAACATTTTGATGTTTCAGGAGTTATAGCAAGACATCCACTTTACTTTCCGTATCTGAAGAGGTTTTTGACTGCTGAAGTGGTGGAGAAATTCTTTCAGCACCTGATCAAGAAGGAAGACGGCGATCTGCCCTCGGTGACCCGGTAAGAGGTTTTGACCAACATTGATTTTTGATTTATTTTGATGTTTATAAAACATTCATATATTTCACCAAACTGAAGTGGAAATGTATATTTATTTTTTTAACCTCCTCATGAAGACGTCTCACACCTTGCCAGCGAAGTGCGATTCCCTCACACGGTCACGTCACGCTGTGATGCCGTAACGAAACAGGCGTAATCCTAATTGATGCAGTTTGTAATCACATAGCGGCTGTTAAAATATCCGCCGTGCTCCTGCTCCATCACGTCGTCGTCATCATCAGAACAGAGAGGAGCTCTTACACACGTTTTAGTGATAAAAAGACTTTAAGAAGAAGAACAGAAGTGAAGTGAGGAAATGAATCAGGGCCTCCACAGCTGTCCGTGTCCGAGACTGGGTGGGAGGGGCTTACTCACTCTTCTTATTATACAGTATAATAGAACATGTGAAGATTCTCCAGGACGAAACGTTCATTAATACAATAACGAGTAAAGACGAGTTTTCTCTTATCTTTCTCTTATTCTCTTAGAATTTCTTTTATCTTAATGTCTGTAAACTGCTCTGTTCCTCTCACTGTAACCAGCCATGAGGGCAGATACCATGAGGGCAGACACCGTGAGGGCAGATACCGTGAGGGCAGACACCGTGAGGGTAGACACCGTGAGGGTAGACACCGTGAGGGCAGATACCGTGAGGGCGATACCGTGAGGGCAGATACCGTGAGGGCAGATACCGTGAGGGTAGACACCGTGAGGGCAGATACCGTGAGGGCAGATACCGTGAGGGCAGATACCATGAGGGAAGAAGCACACCTGTGTCAGTGTGGTGTAAGGGGCAGGGGTAATAGTGTACACACACACACACACACACACACACACAGGATTCGAGTACTTTAATGTACACTTTAATAACAGCCTGATTTCTCACAGGTTCGAGTTGCCCGGTGTTTGTGGTTTAAACTTCCTGATACGCAATTCACTTGGAGGGGGAGGGGTGGCATCTTTAAGAAGTGACCCTCAGGTAATACACACACACACACACACACACACACACACACACACACACAGTTTAGTTCGACCAGAACCCTGGTGTGTTTTCCCCCTCTGTGCGATTCTTTAGTCAGATGAGAAGATAGTGATGGCGTTCGGGTCCGAGAGCGTCTGATCAAGGCGGTCTTGCTCCTCTAAACAAGACAGAGAGAATCGACTCTGAATCGACTCACCTGCAGGAAGTGACTCAAACATGCTGTATTTGTGTTGCAGTGTGTTTGTTTTTCGTAGATTTTTTAGTGAGCTGCTAAACTGAACCCGAAGACACAAACTGAGCCAAAGCACAGAGCCGTAGTGCTGCGGAAACGGCTTATTAATATTATTATCTAATCATGTGTTCAGCGCTGACTCTGGTCTCTAAGCTCGAGTGATTTTTGTCACTTCCGTCATATTTCTGACCCGTGAATGGAGTTTTATGAGGAGGTGTTCAGCTCTACACACACCCTCAAACAACTTTAGTTTGTCTAATTACATGCGGTGAGAAAGCAAAACAAACCATCTCGCAAAAGTGAACCAAAAAGAATCACATTTTGTTCCGATTCGAATTCGACACACAGATTTATAGGTGAGAAAGTGCACTTATAAACTAACGAATATAAAATAATATTCTAAAATGTAAAAAAGATGTCATGTAGAGTAATTAATTAAAAGTGGTTCCTATAAACCCTGAGGTCTGGACCTGGGAGCTGCTCACAGCCTGGGTTTTCTCTCCTGATTGTTAGAATTTATTGTTGACAGCTGTGTTTTATTTTTCTCTCTCCTAGGGAAAAGCTTATGGACAGATGTTGCTGGACTACAGACTGACCGGACTACCTGACCTCACCTCGCTGGTAGACTGAAGAAAGATGATGATCTGAGCAAATATAACGAAATACAAGACAAAATTTCAAAGCTAGAATCTGTGTTTCAGGTGACTCGGTGTGAACAAGCCACAGACTGACAGACGAACTAAAGTAGCATGAGCTAATTATCTTCTTATCCATTTTATACAAGAGCACATGAAGCTTAAACAACATTAACTGCCTTCACTCTTACTACAATTACTAGGCACTTAACGTTAAACTCCACCCTGAATCACATGAAGTATGTTCATATTGACGGATTAGTGATTCTGGTGCTGAATTTTCATTATTTCTGTGGGAATGAGAGTGTACAGGAGAGAGAGAGAGAGCGAGAGAGCTGCACAGACTAAAGCACTAAAGCGCTGCTGCATCGCTCTCTTAAGAGGGAGAAATATCACTGCACTTCTATCAGAACGGCATTGTGGGTAATGTAGGAAAATAGACAGACATGTCCATGAAAGAAGATCTTACATGCTTTTCATTTAAAGTAATGATGTTTGCAGAGTGACGTTGTTAAGAACTAAAGTCTATTCGATTTAAATAAAAACACATTTTTATTAATTCTAACTCATGATTCAGTTTCCTCCTGAATCTCATTCTCCTTTTTTCTTAAAACAAACAAACAAACAAATAAACAAACAAATAAATAAACACACCAGTGCGCACCCCACCACACCCTTCTCTCTGTCTGATCTATAAGAACCGGAAACCCAGTTACGCATTCCTTTTATTCGTCTGGATTTTGAGGCCAAGCTTGTCTGGAAATGATTACTACTTTTTCCCCCTACGCACACACACACACACACACACTCACACACACACACACACACACACTCACACACACACTCACACACACACACACACACACACACACACACACTCAGGAAGCTTATTAGCATAAATCTCCATCGTTATCCTCGCTTCACTCATCGTTCAGCTCAACACACATCCCAGCATTAAATGTTTTAAAAGTATTTGACACTAACAGATGAGTCACAGGTCATGGTTCTGCAGGGTTCTGCAGTGCTCAGAGTTCTGCAGTGTTTAGGGTTCTGCAGCTCGGAGATTGAAAGTGTTTTAAAGAGTTCAGTATTAAAGTAGGAAGTCACAGGACTGTAGTGACACAATCACACAGGGAAGTCTCACCTGAACGAATGTTAACGAGATAATACCAATTGAAGCTGTCCCTCCCCCCCTCCCCCTCACACACACACATATCAGTTTACAGTTGATCTGCATGTGTGTCCTACACTACGTTTAAATGATCATTGTTTATGATTAATTATTAAAAATGATTAAGGTTTTTGCATAATAAGAAAGATGTGTAATAAATAGGGCATGGCCGAATATTATGATGAGCACACTTAATTGACACTTAATTGATGCCGCCTGTGATGTCACTCAGCCAGAGAATTATACTTTTACAGAGTAGAGTAGCTTTCTCCACGAGAATTAATGATGTACACTGCAAGAACTTCCTGGTTCTGCCCGTTCCTGCTAACACAGGCTCTGAATTTAACCTGAACTTTGGTCTTTGGAAGGTGAAGTATGTATTCGTCCCAAATCAGTTCTCATCACGTCGGGAAAGGGCGTTCTTTATGCCTCGTGTACCGAGGACCTCTTTTTCAGATCTGGTTAATGTTTTGCATGATTTATTTATTGATGTAATGCATACTGTATATTATATATATTTTTATCCACAGGTGATCTCTCCTCTGTCGGACTCGATCCTGGCTGAGAGAACCATCACGGTGCTGGATGATAAAGTCAGCGTCTCCGATCTCGTTGTTCAGATCGTCGGATCTCTCTCTCTCTCCCTTCAACTCAGTCCACAGCACAATAATGCCATTTATATCACTGCTACTGCTAACAACCTGCTACACACACACAAACAGGTGAGACACACACACACAAACACAAATGCACAAATGAGCCCAAGATGTGGACTGGAGTATGAAAACATCCCATAAGCGTTTAAGGAGTACACTCGAGTCCACATTCTGGGCTTGTTTGGGGGCGGGGCTTATAATCAGAGTTTTGCAGTGCGATGAGAGAACCAGTAGGCTGTAAGGCTGAACTATGGTACTAAAGGTGCAGTGTCTTAATGAAACTTTGGAGTTGATCAAACCAGATAAGTTGAAATGATGTTAAAGTGAGGAAAAAGTGATCATGGCTTGGCGTTGAGTGAATCTTCAAACCATCTGCACATCCTACAAATTATTCAGGATTCCAACCAACCATCCAACCAACCGAAAGACCAACCAACCATACAACCACCCATCTGACCAACCATCAAACCAACCATTCAACCAACCAACCAAACAACCAACTGACCAACCATCCAAACGACTGACTGACCAACCATCCAACCAACCAACCATCCAACCGACTGACCGACCAACCAACCATCCAACCAACCAAACGACCAACCAACCATTTGATCAACCAACCAACCAACCAACCAACCATCCATCCGACCAACCAACCGACCAACCAACCAAGCAACCAACCATCCGACCAACCAACCGACCAACCAACCATCCAAACATCTATCTGACCAACCATCCGACCAACCAACCGACCAACCAACCAACCATCCGACCACCCATCCGACCAACCAACCGACCAACCAACCATCCAAACATCCATCCGACCAACCAACTGACCAACCAACCAACTGACCTACCAACCAACCGACCAACCATCCAACCAACCAACCATCCAATCAACTGACCGACCAACCATCCAACCAACCAACCATCCAATCAACTGACCGACCAACCAACCATCCAACCAACCATCCGACCAACCAACCAAACAACCGACCGACCAACCATCCAACCAACTGACTGACCAACCATCCAACCAACCAACCGACCGACCATTCAACCGACCGACCAACCAGCCATACAACCACCCATCTGACCAACCATCAAACCAACCAACCAAACAACCGACCAACCAACCATCCAACCAACCAACCGACCAACTATTCAACCAACTATCCAACCAAACAACCGACCAACTATCCAACCAATTTACCAACTGACCAACCAACCAACCAACTATCCAACCAACCAACCGACCAACCGACCGACCATCCAACCAACCGACCGACCAACCGACCGACCATCCGACTGACCAGCCAACCATTCAACCAACTATCCAACCAACCATCTGCTCCACAACCCACCTGATGGCAAAGAGTTCCTGGTTACCAAAATTATTCCTCTCTCATGTTTATTTCTGGATCTAAGGCCTGAGTGTGTTTAGAGGATGTTCACTGTGAGCAGAGTGTGTCAAGTGTCCATGTGTCAAGTCTGAATCTTTTGGTTTGTTTTCACACTGCATGTGATTAATCAAAACAACAGGCTAAACAACTTTGGTTGAGGTGTGTGTAGTGTGTAGAGAAACCAAAAAATCACCCAAGCACAGAGAACTTGGACAACACAGAGAACGTGGAGAACACAGAGAACTTGGAGACCACAGAGACCATGGAGAACTTGGAGAACACAGAGAAAACAGAGAACTTGGAGAACACTGAGGACTTGGAGAACACAGAGACCATGGAGAACACAGAGAACTTGGAGAACATAGAGAACTTGGAGAACACAGACAACACAGGGCCAGCACTAAATAACTGATTAGATAATTCTATACAGTAAATAATGTGTTTAAAATATTTTGTGTCACATCCAGAATTTATTTCATTTTCTCTTCTTCTTCATCCAGATCTCCATAACACTTGGCACTTGTGCAGCACTACAGCTCTGTCATGTGGCTCAGTATATCAGTGTACTGAAAAAACTCTAAAACCCAAAACACATATGTTTGATTCACTACCTACAGTGAGTCGATTCTGAGTCGAACTGCTCTCTCACTATAATTGAGTCGAATCAGAATCGAATCACTCTTAGAGTCCATTTAAACACGGATCGAGACCACCTCACTCAGATGCTCTCAGACCCGAGTGTGACTGCAGTGTTCTCACTGCATTAAAGAACCACACTGAGGAGGAGAACACACCAGGGTTCTACTCAGACACACTACACACTGTGACTCTGATTAGCAGATCAGGTTTAATGGTTCCCTCTCTGTCTCTCGTTCTTACAGGAAGCAGTAATCAGTGCATGGATTCAATACAGCGATGGCTCTGCTACGCCTCTTGACATCTACGACCCTAAAGACTTCACGCTAGCTGTGACCTCACAGAATGAGCACGTAGTCTCCACCAATCAGGATCAGCTTCATCCCTGGCCCATCGTGACTGCTGAGCATGAAGGTCAAGGGTCACTGGTACGTGTAGAGATGCTGATCTCCGAAACGTGCCAGAAGTCCAAGAGGAAGAGTGTATTAGCAATGGGTGTTGGAAGTGTTCGGGTTAAATTTGGCCAGGAAGAGAAGAGTAGGGTGCAGGTGGAGGGAGGATACAGTGATTTGGACAATGGCACTAGCGAACATAAACAGGACGTCCAGGTTTTAGAAGAAGATAATGATGGAGGTGGATGGAAGTTCACAAACGCAGAGGAAGTTGCACTTAGGAAGGTCAGCGCCACTACAAAGTCAGCCGTAACCAATCAGGGGAGCAATAATGAAGCATGGGGGGAGGGGAAAATCAATAATCCCACCCAGGATGAGATCCCTAGTGACGAGCTCACTGCAAACCCACGGCGTCTTTCAGACCTCGAGATTGGCATGTATGCGCTGCTCGGTGTCTTCGGCCTCGCCATCCTCGTCTTCCTCATCAACTGCATCAGCTTCGCCTTCCGCTACCGACACAAACAACTTCCTGTTTTGGACCGCAGCACTCTTAACCATGCCCACGACTGGGTGTGGCTCGGGAATGGGGCGGAGCTTCAAGATCGGCATCACGGCGACGCTGAGCTCACTACAACAGCCATTGACCGGAATGAAGGTGTCGAGGAAAGCAAATATCTGCTGAACATGAACCTGAACGGGGGCGGGTCTCAGAAAAGAAGCTCCACCCACACACAGGAAGGGGCAGAGCCGAGTGTGAAAAAGAGAGTGAAATTCACACCTTTCACAACAGTCATGACGGACGAGAGCACGCCGTACACTAACGTGATAGGAAACGAAGATGATATAAAGTGGGTGTGTCAGGACGTGGACATGGGGACGTATATGGAGAGACTACAAGACAATCTGTGAATAAAGGAATAAAAACATGAGAGAGAGAGAGAGAGAGAGAGAGAGAGAAAACAGACTCAATACAAACTCACCTGTAATGCCTTTGCATGGAGGAGGAAAAATTCATCCACGCCGGAGTGAGAAAGAAGCGGGGGAAAAAACATGAAAATAATGAAATGAACGATGAACAGATAAAAGTTTATTTATTGCTTTTATTTCACAAAGTGTTAAAGAGGAAGTCTAAATACACATAGAGTGAAAAAAGCACAGAAAGATAAAGAAAGGATGACAGAAAGAGAAGAACAAGAGTATTAAAGAAAGTCCAAAAGCAACAAGGTAGAGAGAGAGACAGGAGAGGGAGAGAGAGAGAGACAGGAGAGAGAGAGAGACAGCTGTACAGAGAGATTACAGTCAGAGAGAGAGAGAGACACACAGGTTGTTATTAAAATCGATTTCTTCTTCCTGTTTTTATTTTGGTCTTGATGTCACTGATTTTTTTGGCTGAAGTTATTTATTTACAGGAAAGTCGATCAGCTTTAGATCCGAACCTGCAAACACTGTTCACTACTTACTGTTGTAGAGTACAGGATTTCCCACAATGCACTGCAGCAGGATAATGTAGAAGTGGCGTATAGAGACTAAAGCTACACGTTGAAGGAAACGTTATTGATGAAATTCTAAACACAGTTTGATATTTTTGAGAACTTGCAGAACTTGTCCACACGTATACGGAGATCTCCTCTGATCAGGGGCGTTCACTCCGCCGTCCTCAAGTTCGTTTCTTGTTCAGGAAGTAAAGTAACCTGTGCGTGATGATATCATTAGATTCCACAACACACTGAGTGGCAGCGGAATGCTGTGGGACACCAAAAAGGTCCATAATAAAAAAGCAAATAATATGGTGAATGCACGGGGTTCGATAGAATCGAGTGAACGTGAAACCAGACCAACGCTGCAAGGGGAGCAATCGCACTCGGATTCGGACCGCGGCGAACACGCCCAGTGTGAAACCCACCTAAAAACCCACACAGTGCTTTGGGAATATTTCTGTCCATTCAAAAATGATCTGTATTACCTTGTGTTCTCCCGGGTCTGATCCTAAATCTGGGTTCTCAGTGTGGTTTGTAGCGCCGGAGCGGTGCACTAATAACACACGCTAAACACATGCAACAGACATGCAACAGACACGTACAGCTTGATGTTAGTTTTAAAATTTCTCCATCTTGGAGAAGCTTCATTTTCAGTAAATATCCGTATACGTGTGGACGCAGTCTGGACGACTTGACATGGTTGGAAACGTATTTATCTGTGTGAGGTCGAGGAGTGGGATTACTCCATGCCCTCAGCTAGCACGCTAACACAGGTTACACAGCAGATCTTTAATTAGACCCCAAAGATTAGACCTGTTGCTACAATTAGATAAATTTATAACCAAAAATTGGCTCAGTTGTAAAATGTGAAACTGTTGATGGAGTAAATTCCCATAATGCACCGTGGCAGGGAGATAATCTGGATGCTGAGGGACACCGAATGAGAGAAAGGAAGAGTGACAGAAGAAGGATTTGTGTCTGATGGCGGTGTTTTACACGACTGCAGCCTGCGTTCAGTAAAACGATCTGATCTGATCTGATCTGAGATCAGCGTTTAATCCACTGAACTGTGTAGCAGCTGATTCACACAGACTGAGCGACTGACTCGGGATCAGTCCGGACTGTAACGAGCTTCCATACAGAAACACACACACACACACACACACACACACACACACACACAGTAGCCATGACGTGTCCAATCTGCGATTATAATCTGTGTAACAAATGTTTAGACCTGTTTTTTTATCTACACCTGATGTACATGTTCTTTTTACACGTCTAAGATCCTGCGCATCACTTCCTGTCATTTTCTCCTCCCCCCTCTTCCTGATTGGTTAATTTATTGAACTGTTTTTTTCAGGGGAGAGATCACCCTGCTGAATGCTCAGGTGAAACATATATTCACAAGCGTTAACGTTTAAATGTAGAACTGTAAGAATGCAATATTTATTTGTAAGTGTATTATGGAAAACAATAGGATGTAAATAAAGTGATGACGAACATCTTGTGAATATTAAAGAGGACGAGGCAGTTTGTGTGTTTTACCTGTTAGAAGATTCACTATTTTATCCAAACAACATTTATATCCTTATAAAATAAAAATGTTTAGACTGCTTATGTGCTGACAATCAATCTTCACTTAAACATCATTTTATGCAAATATAATAATATATGAACGTGTTTAATATTTACTCGTTTATTTATTCACAAACTCCTGTTTTAATTCCACTCAGCATCAGTGCTTTATTATTATAGAAATAGAAATTCCTGAACGTGTCCCTCTCTGTTTGTGTTGCGGTTGGGTTTTGTTTGCTCCCGCAGTATGTGTAAGAAATATTTGATGTTGTTATGATATTTATGTGCATTAGATGAAGAGCGCGAGGCCCTGTGCTACGCTAAAAAAGGGGAAATTGCGTGTAATGTGCATTAGGGATGTTCCATTTGGACAGTTTCTCAGAAATTTTCTGTGATGAAGGCTGTCGTTCGCCTGCAAATGTGACTTCAAAGCCTGCGCTCTGATGGACGTTCATTTTCTCTGCTCTCAGAAATGACTTCCACCGAGTGCAGGACTGACCAATCAGCTTCCAGCACTGAGAGGGAAAAAGACCTCATCCCTTTAAATTTTATTTTATTTTATTACCATCATAACGCCCTCCATCACCTCCACTAGCACCCTAAGACCCTAACTCACCTTAACTAGCATGCTAACACTCTAACACACATCCACTAGCACCCTAAAACCCTAACTCACCTAGGGTTAGGATTAGGGTTAGGTTAGGTTAGGTTAACTAGCATGTTTCACTCTCTTCTTGCTAGCAGTTAATTAGGTCTGATTATGAAGCACTGAATTCCCAGTGTAAAGAACGTCATGCGTATGTGGGACATGGTTTATTTTCCTAAACAGAAGCAGTGCTAACAGTTTGAACAGTTTGTTGGATGATTATTCAGTACAAGATGATTTGGTTCTTCTGGAAAGTGAAATGACTAACTAATGAGTAATGAATCAATCAGAAACGTCACAGAACATTTTACTGATCGGTGTTTATATCCCCCCGGGTTTAAACAGTGGCCATGAAGATCATACATCACTGCTGAAAAGAACAATAAAAACCCTCATCGAATTTCTAACGGGTTTAATGGTCATAATGGGAATTGTACTGGTTTTAATGGAAGCTGTAATAGTCCCTGTGGGTTGCTATTGGTAATTTGTTGTCTTGTATTGGTGGCATGTTATGTCTAGTGGATACCATTAAGGACTGTAATGATACCATTAAGGTAATCGTAATGGTTTTACTGTTTAGCTGATGGTTTGTAATGGTATTTGTAGTGGAAACCATTAGAATTTCTATGATGGTTTCTATTGGGGTTTTTTTTCCAGCAGGGATGCGTGTTCACACACTTCCACTACTCAACTCTTTCTCTGTAATGAGTTAGCGAGTTGACTTTAAGCGTTTCTGTAAAGCTGTAATTAAAGTTTTTGTGTTTTTTGGTTATTAATGCCCTGTAGCGGCTGATCGTCAAGACAACACTCTGTGACATAAAGTTTATTATTTTCACCCAGCTAGCATCATCTATCAATATTTCTTCTGTGTTTGCTGCGAGTGATAAACTCCTGAGTGCTGAGGTTTATGTTTCAGATGTTTTATCATCAGCTCTAGATCCTCCTCTTGATATTTTCACAGACTTGGTTTGCTTTGATCTTTGATCATTTGATGGTGAAACACCTCCAGGTCGCTGTCATTTCTTGTCGTCTGATCATTAGCACAACAGCGTACACTAGGATTATATCATATAGTATCACCTGGTATCAGATGTTGGTACTGGGGCTTTTTTATCCCGTACGAGTAAACGAGCAGGGTATCAGACCCTGTCCCAATGATAACGAATAAATCCCTGCTAAATTGCTGCTGCGCCAAAATGGCGGATTTTCCCGTTACCCGTCTCCCAGCAGCCCCGGACTCATGACAGTTATGTGTAGAGAAACAATAAGTGCAGCTTAATGTTCCAGTGCGGTTCTTCTCCTCAGCTCACACCTTCTGTCCTTATAGAAAAGACCTCCTGAGACAGAAGTAGAACCCTCCAGAACCCTTCAGAACCGAGCTCCCTGAAGAACATAACCGTATTTATATAATTCATTTCTCTCCCTTCACCACATCTCCTTTGCTGAAGGACTGTCTCTCTCTCATTTTCTGCTCCCTGCTTTTAGTTTTCTGTCCTCGTTCACTCGCACCATCACTCCACACCTCTTTTTTTTTCTTCTTTTAAAAAAACCCAAAACAAATTCCATTCCAATTTAGCTCTCTCCATTAACACGTGTTTCAGTGCGCTCCAGTGATTTACTGCTGGTATCAAATACATATTTGCTGAGAGAGTGAGTGAGACATGCAACCTTTCATACACACACACACACACACACACACACACAAAGCGACACGCGACATTAGCGAGAGAAATGGAAGCTCTCTGTGACTCTGGACTGTGTTTCATTTTCGTTTTGCATTCATTACCGCACGCCTTCGTTTTACAGATGCACAAGTGCTCGTGAATCTGTGTGTGTGTGTGTGTGTGTGTAGTCTCTCTCTCTCTCTCTCTCTCTCACACACACACACACACACAGTTAGCTGATCAACACTAAACTGCAGTGTGAAGGAGTGTGTTTATTACTTTGAGCTTTTTATATTAGTGTTAAATCTTTATTTATATACCGAATTTATACAGAAATAAAGAATAAATATTTATTCTGATTTTAATATGAGACAACAATGAGGGACAGACAGGTGAGGAGAGAGAGGTGGGGAGAGAAGTGAGAGGTTAGACAGAAGAGAGAGGTGAGACAGAGGGGAGAGAGGTGAGACAGAAGAATGAGAGGTGAGAAAGAGGTGAGACAGAAGAGTGAGAGGTGAGACAGAAGAGTAAGAGGTGAGACAGAGGTGAGACAGAAGAGGGAGAGGTGAGACAGAGCGGAGACAGGTGAGACAGGACAGGAAACCCTTAAGGGCGTCACCTCATTAGCATGTGTGTGAGTTTGTTTATATAATGGTTCCTGTCAGAATGAAGACACACCTAACAGGAAGTGCTAACAGGAAATGCTAACAGGAAGTGCTAACAGGAAATGCTAACAGGAAAGAAGAAGGTTGCAGCATAGAGGTGAGCAGTCGGAATAATAATGAATAAGAAAATAATTAAGGATTATTGATGAGGTGTTTTACTGAGTCGTTCACTGAGTCGTTCACTGAGTTGTTCACTGAGTCGTTCACTGAGTTGTTCACTGAGTCGTTCAGTTGTGTGGTTTGAGTTGTATAACTGACTGAATTGATTCAGCGCCTGAAAGAGGAGCAAATGACTGAAAAAGATAGACTCAACTTTTTAACCTTGTCATTACATTTGTTTTTATTTATATCTGATTGTGCCAACCTGCAAATTAAGAATTTTATTGTAGAAGGAAGCTTGTGCATATAACAGTACTATTCTTAATTCTTAAATAAATAAATAAATGAACAAAACATGTCTATAGCAGATAATACATTAGTATTAGTAATGCTGAGAGTCAGAGTCATTCAGCTGAAAGAACAGCACCTGGTTTGGTCATTAATAATGAATCTTTATAGCATATAGATCAATAGAATGAGAGGAAAAACTAAAACATTAGCAAAGTGCTGGTTTTAAGCAACATAACAATGTTTACACGAGTTGTAGGAATACTAACTATTTAAGATTACTGCTAATTTAAATAGTGATAAATTAGAAAACAATCATCGTTCTCAGTTACAGTGTATTTCTAGAATAAAATAAAATAACATCATTAATCTCATGCTGATACTGACTTCTTCACTGCTGTTTAATAGATTTTTGATTACTTCATTAGATTTCTGGGTCACATAAAGATACTGAATGTGGGGGAAATGGTCACAGGGCAATTAGTTATTCTGAAGCTAAAAACTTAACAAGAACAACACAGTTTGAGCAGAAACACGAGAAGAAACACCACAGTGTGTGTAGTGTGTGTAAAGTATGTGTAGAGTGTGTGTAGAGTGTGTGTAGAGTGTGTGTAGAGTGTGTAGAATGTGTGTAGTGTGTAGAGTGTGTAGAGTGTGTAGTGAGTGTGTAGAGTGTGTGTAGTGTGTGTGTAGTGTGTGTAGTGTGTGTAGTGTGTGTAGAGTGTGTGTAGAGTGTGTGTAGAGTGTGTAGAATGTGTGTAGTGTGTAGAATGTGTGTAGTGTGTAGAGTGTGTAGAGTGTGTAGTGAGTGTGTAGTGTGTGTAGTGTGTGTAGTGTGTGTAAAGTATGTGTAGAGTGTGTGTAGAGTGTGTAGAATGTGTGTAGTGTGTAGAGTGTGTAGAGTGTGTAGTGAGTGTGTAGTGTGTGTGTAGTGTGTGTAGAGTATGTGTAGTGTGTGTGTGTGTGTAGAGTGTGTGTAGAGTGTGTAGTGTGTGTGGAGTGTGTGTGTGTAGAGTGTGTGTAGTGTGTGTAGAGTATGTGTAGTGTGTGTGTAGAGTGTGTGGAGTGTGTGTAGAGTGTGTAGTGTGTGTGGAGAATGTGTGTAGAGTGTGTAGAGTGTGTAGTGTGTGTGTAGAG
>JANDJT010000154.1:42397-56126 GCA_024331685.1 Stegophilus panzeri | reverse complement strand
ACACTCACACACACACACACATACACACTCACACACACGTACACACGCACTCATTCACACACACACTCATACACACGCACACACTCTCACACATGTACACACACACACACTCACACAGACGCACACACACACACATACACACTCACACACACGTACACACACACACACTCACACACACGCACACACACACACATACACACTCACACACACACGTACACACGCACTCACACACGCACGCACGCACACACACTCACACTCACGCACGCACGCACACACACTCACACATACACACACACGTGCACACACACGCATGGACACACACACACACACACACACTGTGTGTGTTCGGGGGTTTGTTTTTGTTTGAAAGTTTAAACCACCGCTGTGTTCAGGACATGTGATTGGCTAGCTGTGATTTTTTTTTTGAAGAGTGGGAGGTGTTATTGGAGTGTATTCGGTTTCCGTTAGCAGGTTTCTGAGGATGCTGCAGCAGACGACTTCCTGTAGCAGACGCTGAGCTCTGTTCCTCCACCAGAGGTGATGCTAAAGCCATAAAGCTTTTGAAGTTTGGTCTTCTTAGCTTATCTTCTAGCTGTTCACACAGGAAGTAAGGGAGCACTGAGAGAGAGAGAGTGATGTGTGTGTGTGTGTGTGTGTGTGTGTGTGTGTTCTCAACCTTTAACTGTTGCACACATGAATAAGTCGTTTATCAGCTGCCTGAGGACAGACTCGATGTTGGTTAGTGTGTGTACGGTGTCTTGGCCTCATTTTAATGCATCACGTGTTCACACACTCCAATAGAATCCAGATTCATCTTTCAAACTCACACATTTATCACAACGCCTTGTTGAGCTGATCCACACGAACACTGGCTCCCTGACAGATGAGAAGAAACTAAGACAAATATCCTGTAATTTATCATCGGCCGTCTTTCAGAGCTCTGTGTGGTGCTCCACCCCGAGGGTCCAGCACTAAACCCCTGTAAAGAAGCCGCTGTAACCCTCACTGGGACGTCTTTGTTACGCCGAACACAGGACTGATTTCTCGCTCTGCCACTCCTCACTCCAGGCTCGGACACGGTGGAGGTGGGGGAGGAGCTGCAGAATATCACCACTTTAACCAGCTTAGGCACAAACAAAGTGAAATTTATCTTCTGCTAACAATATATTTTTCTCCTGACAGCCATCTCGTGTTTTTTTTTACAGAGAGCTGGCTGACTTTAGCAGTGGGGGATGCTGGGTAATTAAAGCCATATGGAAAACTACTTCATACTATAGAGGCTAGTTCAGTTAACAACATATTCTCAGCTTTAACACACACACACACACACACACACACGCGCACACACACACGCACACACACGCACACACTGGCAGAACGTTTTCGAATGTGTAAGATCAGAAAGTGGTGAAGCTAAAGAGAATTATTTGAAATGATTGTTAATATTTGCGGACTCTTTAAGATCAGACTGAAACTCATTACACCACACTGCTGTTCAATTCTGGACTGTGATTGGTCAGAAGGTGTTGATTAGTTTTCTACAACAGTAGCACAGGTTTATATTAACACGCTTGTTCCAAAACGTTATCGTTTCTATGGTAACGGCTCGTTCACAGGGACGTAGGATAAAGGGATTAAAAATCTGTGTTATTATTGATATGTGAAGTTTTGCATAAGGAGATGTTTGTTTATTATTTATGGAAGGAGTCTCCAGTATCAGAGGTAAAGATGTAACTTTACGTTTTCCCACATCTTCAGGACAGAGGAGTTTATACTTCTTTACGGTTTCTCACTTTTCATCATATTAACCTGAAGAGAGAGAAAAAAGAGAATAAAGAAAGAGAATAAAGAGAAAAAAGAATAAAAAAAGAGAGAAAGGTTGGTGAGGGAATGACTGTTTATAGCTGCTATAAAATAAGAACAAGAACTAACTCATTTCACTGATTTTCCACAACATTAAATTTAACTATAAATAGATTTTTTTAAGTATATTTCATTCAGTAATAAATAAAATAATGACCTGTGAACGCTGTGGTGTAAGAGGAATAAAACACTTGGGGGTGTGCTGTTATGGGAAAATAATCAGCTTCAGGGAGGAAACAGTAACTCAATCACACCACGCTGTTGATTATTTTCCGATAACTGCACACTAAATGATTTATTCTGTACGTGCTACTGATGATGTATAACTTTGATACGGACTGCTGATCGGACAGGAAGTGGTTTAGTCTGTGAGCTGGACTGCAGTTACTGGGCTTCAGTCTGTGCTTCTGTGGTACAGTTATATTCTATAGAGAGGTTATATATATAATATATTTACATGATTTATTTTTAAAACCTTCATTCTGCAGTACATGACCTATAATTAATTATTTAGAACTGATATTTCTGTGAATGAGTGTATCTTCCTGTGTGCAGTCATACAGGAGGAGGACAGTTACACGTGCAGATTAAACTCAGATTCACTGTGATGCTCATTTTATTTTATCCTCACTGAATGTAGATTTAAACTACACACTTAGGAAATGTGTTTGTCCCTGTGATGGAGTGTGATGGTGTGTGATGGAGTATGATGGTGTGTGATGGAGTATGATGGAGTGTGATGGTGTGTGATGGAGTGTGATGGAGTGTGATAGAATGTGATGGTGTGTGATGGTGTGTGGTGGAGTGTGATGGTGTGTGATGGAGTGTGATGGAATGTGATGGTGTGTGATGGTGTGTGGTGGAGTGTGATGGTGTGTGATGGAGTGTGATAGAATGTGATGGAGTGTGATGGAATCCCTACTCCAGAGCAGGAGAACATTTTTAATGAAGCTAAGAGAAGTGGATGTGAATATATCTGCTATTTCACTTTTTTACCACGTGCACGTCAGGACACTGATCAGGACACACACACACACACACACACACACAGCAGCTATAAACAGTCGTTTTCTCATCAGTTAATAAAACAGAAAAAGACCCGGAATGAAGCCTCATTGCATGTTCCTCACTTTCTCCGGTTTGAGTTCCAATAAAAACACTGGTAATAAAACCGGAAATGCGCTGTGAAGACGGGTTTTTTTTGTTTGTTTGTTTGTTTTTGGGGGTTTTTTTTAACCCTTTGTTCCTCGGCAGTGTGTTTAATAGAAAAGTCTTCAGTGTTTGTGTTAACGTGTGAAAGTTTTCTTTGTGAACTCTGTAACTTAAATTCCTCCAGATTCTGACGTCACTGCGAGAAGAACCGCAGAGCGCGCGCTACTTCCTCTTCGGAGAGGAGCGGAGACTCGGGCATGATGTTGGACTCGTTGCTGCTGCTGTTGCAGAAAATGTTCTTGTTTGCACACCGGGACTTTTTCAGCGTCGTGGCCTCGAGAGCCGACAAGACGAGGCGCGCGGAGAGGACGGAGCGCGTGGGAGCGGAAGTCCCAGCGCAGCTCGAGCGCGGAGATCTGCTCGAGGTTCCCCGCACACTGTTCGTGCACTTCGGGATCTACTTGGGCGATGGGAAGGTGGCGCACCTCATCCCCGACATCCTTCCGCTTCTCACGCGCGATGAGCTCCGCGCCCGCGCCGTAGTGAGCAACAAGCGGCTGCTGCTGGGAGTGCTGTGCCGCAGAGCCGCCGTGCGCGTCGACACGCTCGAGGACTTCGTTTACGGGGCGCGCGTGCTGCTCATTAACGCCATGGACGGTGTGCTCGGTGTGCAGCCCGCGCCTAACGAGGAGGTCGCGCGCACGGCGGAAAAACTGATCGGCGCTGTTCGCTACAGCCTCCTGTGGAACAACTGTGAGCACTTCGTCACGTTCTGCCGATACGGTACCGGGATCAGCCTGCAGACCGACAAGGTACCGGACACCAACATTCCCAACATTCCACTCCAAACATTTCACCTCAGACTCTCTCACTGGCGGAACCTTTCACTGGTTCCTAAAGCTCAGTAGAAACGGTACCCTTGTCACTGAGGTGGAACCTTCAAGTACATCTCTGGTACTTTTTTCTGAGACTCTAGGGTTAGAACCATTGATTTTACTTCCATGATAACTCTTTTGGAACCATTTATATTTTAAGAGTTATTCAAAAGCAGTAGTTCCAAAAAGAACCCTTGTCACTGGGGTGGAACCTCCAAGGGTACACCTTTAGTACCTTTAGTGTATAGATTTTACCAGGAACCTCTACATTATCAGGACAGGTCCTTGATGTGTAATCATGCATTTAAATGATTTACAGTAAATGGTGTAAAAGATGCAGGAACCCCAGTGACGGAACGGTACTGTTCAGTACTATTTCTGTCTGAGTGTGATTTCAGTAAGAACCTGCGGGTTATGGTTTTCTATTTGCAGTTAGTAATACAACTGATTTAAACCAGCTGTGCTCCATGAAGCGTCTCAGTGAGAAATATCTCTAAAAATAAAGAGTTTAAAATCCACTTGATTTACTCGGACTGGAGAACATTTCCCTTCCAAACTGCATTAAATACCTTTTACACACAACACGAACACTGGCTTAGTACGACTCCGCGTAAACGTTCTGGATTTATTATAGAGCTCTACTTTGCGTTGTTTTTATGTTGGAAATATATCAAGTGAAATACAGAAAGTGTTACTGGAGACAGATCTACTGACTTGGGGAGGAAAGTATTTACAACCTGAACCCGGTTTCTCAGAAGTGACTTCACGAGGATTCTGTATGATTTCCTCCAGATTATTCAGAACAATATCAGAAATCAGTCAGAATCCTGTTTCCTTTTAGTATTTTACTTAAAATCAGTATAAAAACCCCATGAGCAGAAATCCACAGAAACCCCTTCTGTTTAAAGCAGTTACTGTTTTCACATCATTGGAATCAAATTTCTGGGAAAATCGGATCATTCTGGAATGTAAAATAAGCACTGCAGTTTCAGAGAGTGTGTGTCAGTGAGTTAGAGACAAATCTAAACTCAGTCCTCTAACACACTGCACTGTAAACCCGGATCAGTTGATCTCACTTAAAAAATTGAGGAGAGTGGTTGCCTTAAAAAAAATTAGTAATGTTTACTCGATAACTTAAGTGAACTTAACTTAAACATTCCAGCCCTTCCGACAATTATTTTAAGTTCAGTGCACTAAATTCCAAGTTGATTTAACGCAAAGTCATTTGTAATATCAATTAAAAGCTCTGTCCAATTACTCAACTTAGTTTCTTAAGTTAAATTAAGTAAACTTTAAATTCATTAAATTATACAAAAAAGCAAGCAAATACCAAAAGTAAAAAAAAAAAAAATATTTCAACTGAAATATTTTCATTTGAAAATATAATACACACAGTCAAGAAAATTCTGTGAAATTATTTGCCAAATTTTACTTCCTAAAGATCAGATAGGTCTTCTGAACTATCAGTGTGAGGAAACTTGTCTGTAAACATGTTATTCTAAAAGTGCAACGTTACAAAGTTTCTCTTTTTGGCATTGTAGCTGAAATTTTTATATATATATATATATATACACACACACACACACACACACACACACACAGTGGGGGAAATAAGTATTGGACGGATCAACATTTGTTTCAGTAAATATATTTCCATTGAGGCTATTCACATGAAATGTTCACTAGACATCAGTATTGTACCACTGTATATATAAATAAAATACATTTCAAATTTCTATAAAATAGGAACATTGCAAACAAGAATTGAATGAAACCACAAAATCAATCAGTGCCAGTATGATAAAAGATGCACTTCAACAGTACAAATGGACCACTTGCTAGTGGAACAGTAGTAGAACAATCCGGAGGCCCGTTTTACTGTTAGCTGATTTTTCAAAGACTGAATTTTGGGAGCAGCTTACCTCCCAGGTTGAGCATTACCTGCTGAATAAAGTGGAAACTGTTTTTCATACAGTCCAGGATAGTCCAGGTACAGGGCATAAATCAGTCTGAAAAGAACACAGAACGCCTGAGGCAGGTCGGCCAGTTCATCCATCACCACACTCCCTTCAAGACGATGCTCACTTTGAATGGGTTTAGCTGAGGACTTTCTGACTGAAGCAGAGGATCCCCACTGGAGTTCGACCGTATGAGTCCGTGTCAGTTACATCCCAACAGAGAAAGAAACAAATTGACGAAAAAATGTCTGCTGAACTTGCCAAGTAGGGGTTCAAGTGGGAGAAAACGTCCAAAATTGTTTAAAACAATGTTTTTCACTGTTAAAAATGAACAGATGAAAAAATGTTGGCGAGTTTAAGCGGGATTGAGTCCACCGCGCGCGAGTGAAACACTAGCTAGTTAAAAGCTGAAAACAATGGGGTTTTTTAATACTCACAAACAGCACCTCGATTGGAAAAATCCCAGTTAAAATGAACAGACGAAAAAATGTCCCCTGAACTCACCTGGCAGGGGTTCAAGCAGGAGAAAACATCCGAAATGGTTTCAAACAATATTTTTTATTACTCACAAACAGCCTCTCAATGGAAAATAGAAACAATTAAAAAAAAAACAAAAAAAAACACACTTTCTAACCGCTCATCAACTGCTCCTCGAATTCACTTGCAACCACGAGAGAAAATGGCGTCTCCTGACTCTACAACAGCTAACCAGTGTGGAGGCGTGGCCAGGACAAAACCTTCATCATTTTAATTCATTTAACTTAAAATTATTCACACATTGAAATATGTCTACAAATTAGTAGAATCTACTTACATTTTATAGTAATGCACTCAAACTTAAATAATTAAAGTATGTTGTAATTAAATTGTTAATTCGATATGAAATCTGGGCTAACAGCGTAGCGCTTTTCTCCTTCTCCTCTACAGTTTTGTGAGTGCCTGAAATCCGTTCTCCGGGATCAGAGGAGTGTCCTGGTCACTACAGTCACTGGGATATTTCTCATATTGTTCCTGGGATTATCCGCATGCACAGCACTTCCTGTCCTTCTCATCTCCTTCATCCTCTGGATGGTTGGATAAGAGACTTTTATCATGGTGTCTACATCATGCTTCATTACATCTGTGTTCAGTTTAACACAGGTTTGTCTACGTGTGTGTGTGTTGTAGTGAGATATCACTAAACTGTACTAACAGTGGCTCTAATATGGTTTTATGTTTATTGAAGTTTAACAGTTTTATGTTAATCACGTGTGCCCTGTGATGGGTTGCTCCCCTGTCCGTGGTGTCCCCCGCCCTGTGCTCCCCGGGACAGGCTCCAGGCTCCCCGCAACCCTGTGTAGGATAAGTGGTATGGAAAATGGATGGATGTTAATCACGTATGTTTTTGTACTCTACTCAGTGAACGTTAATAAATGTTTAAAACAGATTCTTCGTCTCGTATCATTAGATAGAGAGATAGATCACTTTATTAATCCCAGAGGGAAATTCACACTTTACATTGTTTACAGTAAGAACAAAACAATCAAGAGTAACAAAATAAAAGTCTTCGGTAAGATACTGTTATCTACAAACAAGTTAGAGAATAAAACTCATCAGATTCACTCCCGTGAGATCATGCCTTTACATTCAGTTATTATAAAAGTCAGTTTTATAATAATCAGGTGCAGGAAAATTCGAATCTTAGTTTTGGTGGCACACTTTATTTCACATTCAGATAAAAACATTTTTTTAAAAGTTGAAACACATCTGGGAAAAGCAAACGAGCACAGATTTAATTCAACACAATTTCAGTTACAATTTAATTCAACTACAAAACTTTGACTTTCCAGCCACAGCGACAGTTTATCTAGAGCACCACAAATCTACACAGTAGACAGAACAGAACCTAATGTTAGTATATTTATAAATCATTTTAATCTCTTCTGTAATACTGTGCATATTAATTACAACTAGAGATTTAGAAAGAGTAATAGAGTTCTGTAATAGTTCTAGTCATAAAGTTGTGTAACAGGACATTTTTAGATTTATAAAAGGATCTGAGATCATTAAAAGCTCACAGTTGCCCCATGCTGACCTGACCTGAAACAAAAAGAGAAACTGAATTCTGTTTTTTGCATTTTGACACTTTTTTTGTCCACTTTAGTGAGGAGTGAAGCTGAAGTTGAGTAACCCATTGTGTATTGTGTTTCACTGAACATGTGACATTCTTCTCTATAAATCCGTGCAAGAATAGGTCCAGGTCTGTAATCCTCATGCCCCTCCTCAGCCTCCACACGGAGGATAAAACTTTCCTGAGCCTTTCCGAAACGCCACTCATCTCTCTAACGATGTTTCTCCTGCGGTTCCTCAGCACCTTTTTCACAGCACTGATTCCGGACGAGGACAAAAAGAAGCTGAAAGCAGGCACATATGACATCTCCATGTTTAAGCGCGGGGATCTCCTGGAGGTTCCCCGAACACTCTTCACACATTTTGGGATCTACCTGGGCAACAACCGTGTGGCTCACCTCATTCCTGACATCCTGCCCGTTATCTCATCTGATGAAAGCGCCATCTCCGCGATGGTGACCAACAACCGACTGATCCTGGGCGCAATCGTGAAAAAGGCCAGCGTTCGAGTGGACTCTGTGGAGGACTTTGCGTACGGAGCTGAGATTCTGGTGAACAGCATGGACAGAGTGTGCAGTCGGCCGCCGCTCCACGGTGAAGAAGTGGCCAGGCGAGCGGAGAAGCTGATGGGATCCGTGGCTTACAGTCTGCTGTGGTTCAACTGTGAACATTACGTCATGTTCTGCAGATACGGAACAAGCATGAGCTTTCAGACCTACCAGGTACAACATCACACACCACAACGTACAGTCTGAAAAACTTCTCCCACCGTGTCCTACTCTCGCATGGCCACTTCATATAGGACTCGCCTTTATATTTTCACACGTTTACTTGAGTCCATATGTGCAATTTCAGGACTTAACAGGTTGAACTGTATTTTCGTATGTTTTTCACATGATCACGTGTGGGACCGTGGAATCTGTGGACTGACATTTTGTAGTTTGGGATAAAAACTTAAAAACTAAACCAAACTAGAGCAGCTAAACTCTGAGTATGAGAACCTCAGTCTTCCTTCATGCAGTCAATGACATAAACCCACAGTAATGTGTCATTTCACATTTTTAGATCTGACCATATATATATATATATATATATATATTTTTTTAAAACATGTGGGGTCTTTTTTTTTTTTTTTTTTTTTTTTTTTAACAACATGGTTCAGTTTAGAAATGTAGGGATGTTTGTTGTTTTGCAGTAGAAGCAGAAAAGTATACCTTTAAATCTGTACTTGGAATCTTATATTCAACAGAATTCATACAGCGTCACAGCATTCTCTCGACCTGTCTGCTTTCTGAGGCGTAAACGTCTGACTCTAAAACACTGAACGCTTTTCCAGCACAGGAATATGCCGTATTTGGAACGATGCAAAAGTATTTACCTTCTCTACCTTAACACTGACCTTAGACACGAGACATTTACGTATTTTGCTTATTACATTAATGTTTTGTCGGTGTGTCTGTCCGTCTGAGACACGTGATGGGATGTTTGTAGGATTTATATGGAATTATCACTGTAACCTGCAGGTGCACTGATTATATTTTGTCAAGGTCACAGCAAGGTCAAATGTCCGAAATGTCTTTAATAGATATCTTCCTGTTTCAAGTATATTTTAAAGATATTTCCGGTGTACAGATTGGTACCAAGCAGGACTGGACTTGGTGGCGGAGGCGTCTCTGTCGACACCTTTGGCTTGGAGTTCTGCTCATCATTCTGTGGTTTTAAAATGAGAAATGTTGAAACAAGTTCCGGAGAAATGGGGGATCATGAAATGTAACAACAGCAAGACAGGAAATGAGTCGTTATCACTTAATCTCCACTTGTTCATTGAGGAAGTTGGAACGAGGAAGTGTGTGTCATTCCTATGAACCCAAGTGATGACATGTTCTCAGATATTTTAATGCTGAATATCCAGAAATCAAGATGTGCCTCAATATTTCATTTAAGTAGTTACACTTTACTTAGATTCATGAAAATATCTTATTTAGCTAGCTAATAATTGTATCTTTTATTGATGGTTATTTAACTTGTACTGAGTTTGAGATTTTATGCTCTGTATATGATTAAAATATTCAATTCAATTCAGTTTCATTTATTTAACACTTTTAACAACAGATATTGTCCCAAAGCAGCTTTATAGAAATCTACAGATGTAAATTTAGGTCCTAATCAACAAACCAGAGGTGACGGTGGTGAGGAAAAACTCCCTGAGACGACACGAGGAAGAAACCTTGAGAGGAACCAGACTCATAAGAGAACCCGTCCTCATCTGGGTGACACCGGATAGTGAATCATTAGTGTGCAGGTGTACTGTGTGTGTGTGTAAAGACACACAGTACTGAGTTTTGTGTACAGGATGTTCAGTGTGAGCAGAATAAGAATGTGAATAAGAGATGCTGGGATGAGAAACAGGATAGTCTTTATGATTACAACAGTTAAAATGTTAATCTAAAGATTTCAAAAGATTACACAGCATGTTACTGCTGTGGTTAAGACACATCATCTCCCACATAATTTACCAAAGTTAAAATTGCACAAAGTTCTTTACATTATTTATAGGTGACTTTTTTTGTGTGTGTTGTTGAGGTTTGGATTAAACTCATTCCGTTTCAGTGAGCAGTCAAACAGATTACTAATTATAAGAACTTAATGATAAATATAATAAATTGTGTGATGATGTGATTTCCACCACAGTAACTAAATAATGACATGCCACACGGCTGCGCTTTAGAGCACCAGAGAAGTGTTTTATCTCCATCTGGTGTTCAATCAAAATTAAAACCCAGTCCACTTCACCAACTATTTCTGAGAAAGTATCCTGGGAATTTGAGTAATTATATAATTTTATAATCTTCTTCTGCTTCCTTAATATGTCTAATATTACTCATTTTTAGTGACTTAAGTGTATAGATGAACTAAATGTACATTACATCACACCAGTGTTCTGCCTGCAGCCCTGCAATCTGAAACACATGACTTCATCCATTTACTGTTCCTGTAATGTTCTATTTACACATGATCTTGTCCCAAGTCTCAAAGTTATTGAACACGCCTTTGCTTCTCTTCTCTTCTCTTCTCGCAGTTCTGTAAAAGTGTCAGGAAGATGGTGTTCAGTAGGACCAGCTCGTTCCTGAGTCTTGTGATGTGTGTGTTCATTACGGTGTTTCTGGGCAGTGTGTCGGTGTGTGGAGTGTTACTCATGCTGATCATTCCCTTCACCATATGGATGGCATCGTGACTCTAAAGGTTAATACAGACCATGGTTTATTGGTCTCCATGTAACTTTTTGCATTGTTATTACTGAACGCTGTCATGTAGATTAGGAGTTATCACTGTGTTCATCTCACTACTGATATACATTAGTGTAGAGAATAAAATCTACATCAAGCTGGTGGAAAGTTCCAGATTACGTGTGAACACTGAATTTTATGTGAGAATATCTTAAATAATTTACTTTTATAATGTACAATAAACTGGGCAGTGTTCTCTCCTCACAGTTCCTGGTTCCATCTAGTGCTCAGGTTCTTCCCATGTCCATGTGGGTTTCCGCTGGGTTCTCTGGGTTCTCTGGCTTCCTCCCACTTCCTAAAAGCATGGCAGTGTGTGGACTGGCTAAGATACATTACCACTAAGTGTGCATGAATGAATGAATGTGTGTGTGTGTATGAGTGTGTGACACACTGAAGTCATATCCATGGAGTATTCCTGCCTCACACCCAGAGTTCCCGGGATAGACTCCGAATACACCACCACACTGACCAGGATAAAGTAAATGAATGTATGCAATGTTTCTGAACAGATTAATAATATAAATGTATTAATATTAATTTGTGGTGATTTTTCTTTTATCTCTGTCTCAACCAACACACTTTATATTATACTCTTTATATAGCTACTGTGTTTATGGTACATTGAGAAAACCTTATGTGTTTGGAAATAAATTATAAGATCAATGTGTGAATAAATAACATTTATTTCTTTATATATAAAGATGGATTTTGCTCCTCACGGTATTAATGATTTTAGAAACATTAAATAAAAATAAATTGAAACTATAAATCCAAAAAATAAAAATAAATCAGAGGAAGTGCTTTCAATTAAATGCCAGATTAAAGATTATTTTAAATTTGCACCTCTCAGTGCAAAGTGGTGTTGAGTTTTAAAGCAGAATAATAAAAGCAGAAAAACCACCTGTTAATATTAAAGTGCTGTAATATTTCTCTTTCTACTTTTATATAATGCTAAACTCTGAAAGTCCTACAGAAATTAGTATAGTAGTGCAGTAGTATAGTAATACAGTAGTATAGTAATACAGTAGTAAAGTAGTGCAGTAGTATAGTAATACAATAGTACAGTAGTATAGTAGTGCAGTAGTATAGTAATACAGTAGTATAGTAGTGCAGTAGTATAGTAGTGCAGTAGTATAGTAATACAGGAGTATAGTAATACAGGAGTATAGTAGTATAAGTAGTGCAGTAGTATAGTAGTGCAGTAGTATAGTAGTGCAGTAGTATAGTAGTACAGTAGTATAGTAATGCAGTAGTATAGTAATACAGTAGATTAGTAGTGCAGTAGTATAGTAATGCAGTATTATAGTAGTGCAGTAGTATAGTAATGCAGTATTATAGTAATACAGTAGTATAGTAGTGCAGTAGTATAGTAATACAGTAGTAATACAGTAGTATAGTAGTGCAGTAGGATAGTAATACAGTAGTATAGTAGTACAGTAGTATAGTAATACAGGAGTATAGTAGTGCAGTAGTATAGTAGTACAGTAGTATAGTAATGCAGTAGTATAGTAATACAGGAGTATAGCAATACAGGAGTATAGTAGTGCAGTAGTATAGTAATGCAGTAGTGTAGTAATACAGGAGTATAGTAATACAGTAGTATAGTAGTGCAGTAGTATAGTAATACAGGTGTATAGTAGTTCAGTAGTATAGTAATACAGTAGTATAGTAGTTCAGTAGTATAGTAGTTCAGTAGTATAATAGTTCAGTAGTTTAGTAATACAAGAGTATAGTAGTGCAGTAGTATAGTAATACAGTAGTATAGTAGTTCTGTAGTATAGTAGTTCTGTAATATAGTAGTGCAGTAGTATAGTAGTGCAGCAGTATCGTAGTGCAGTAGTATAGTGTTACAGTAGTATAGAAGTGCAGTAGTATAGTAATACGGGAGTATAGTAATACAGGAGTATAGTAGTGCAGTATTATAGTAATACAGGAGTACAGTAATACAGTAGTATAGTAGTGCAGTAGTATAGTAATACAGTAGTATAGTAATACAGGAGTATAGTAGTGCAGTAGTATAGTAATGCAGTAGTATAGTAATGCAGGAGTATAATAATGCAGTAGTATCGTAGTGCAGTAGTATAGTAGTTCAGTAGTATAGTAGTTCAGTAGTATAGTAGTTCTGTAGTATAGTAATACAGGAGTATAGTAGTGCAGTAGTATAGTAGTTCAGCAGTATAGTAATACAGTAATATAGTAGTGCAGTAGTATAGTAGTTCAGTAGTATAGTAATACAGGAGTATAGTAGTATAGTAGTGCAGTAGTATAGTAATACAGTAGTATAGTAGTTCAGTAGTATAGTAATACAGGAGTATAGTAGTGCAGTAGTATAGTAGTACAGTAGTATAGTAATGCAGTAGTATAGTAATACAGGAGTATAGCAATACAGGAGTATAGTAGTGCAGTAGTATAGTAATGCAGTAGTGTAGTAATACAGGAGTATAGTAATACAGTAGTATAGTAGTGCAGTAGTATAGTAATACAG
>JANDJT010000153.1:8518-16018 GCA_024331685.1 Stegophilus panzeri | reverse complement strand
TGTTTACTTCAGTATGATCTGTCTCCCCCCCTCTCTCTGTCTCTCTCTCTCTCCCTGTCTGTCTCTCAGCATCTGCGTCTGTCTCTGACTGAATGGGGTCAGTGTCGGGTCCAGCACCTGCGTTTCTCCTCCGTTGTTAACATGCTCTCACATTTCCGTGTCTGTCCGATCCCACTCGAGTGCGGATCAGCGTGTGATGTCCTCTTGGCCAATTACGTGCTGGCCACGCCCACCACCTCAGGTAGGAGCATCGTGTGAATTATTGGAAATCATGTCATTTTACAGCTGAATTTAAAATTCTGATCCACTATTATTACTCTCACACACACACACACACACACATTATTATACTTACTGTGAGGGATTTGAAGAGAAGGATTGAGGAAGATTGAGAGCAGCATGTAACGTGTGTGTGTGTGTGTGTGTGTATGTGTGTGTGTTTTCCAGCTACATGTTCCTCAGTGGGTTCTCCGGTGTTGGTTCCATTCTCGCGCTGTAGCTCAGAGCCTAGCCTTGCTCACTGGGGCCTTGAAGCATCCGCCCCTGTCGCCCCACCCCTCGGGGCTTCATCCGGTCTTGCCCTCCTGCCACACAGCGCTCCGGGACCCTCCTCTGACCACGGCCACATCCGGCGCAGCGAGTCGGTGGGCCGCAGGACTCTCCTCCGCCACCCGAACCCGCTCCCTCCGCTGCTGCACACCCGGGACTCGGAATACGAGCTGGAGCCTCTGGACAGGGGGCGCAAGAGAGCCATCGACAACCAGTACATGTTCTTCTGAACGAGAGAGACAGTCAGCTTTCGGGATGGAGACATCCAGCAGGGGGCGCCGGAGAAGTCTGGTGAAGATGATGGAGAGGAACTTGGGCAGCATCTGAGTCCTCTGAAGGCGCGTCCTCTTAATCGCTTTATCGGTGAATGTGTTAAAGCCATTGACTCGTGAGGGGAAGATCAGCACATGTGCAGGATACACTCCTAGAGTCCTTCGGAGTGTGGATTCGTCTGACGAGTCCCTCGGAGGTGAAGTGACACAAACTCATGACGCAGTGCACACTTCACACAAGCGTGTGTGTGTGTGTGTGTGTGTGTGTGTCTCTGTGCTCCACAGAGACGCCTGACAATCACGTCCACATTGAATGTACTTTACAGATTTGTTTCACTATTAAGCGTTACGTGGCCTTTAGAAAAACAGTGTCGCGTGTGTGTGTGTGTTGGAAAGTTTCTAGAACATTCTCTGCAGTACATGCTGGTTCAATCGGCTCTTTTTGGCACATCACAAAGTGTAAATGGGTGTGTGATAAGAGTGTGAGCCCTACTGGGACGGCATTAGTTTATTTAAGTGAGTTATTTGAGTGAGTGAGTGAGTTTCTTCTAAAAACTGATGCGCCCAGGCCGAATTCTAGATGTCTCTGTTTTGTTTTTTAATAATTTCACCCATTTTAAGAAATCGTTTGAGCACTTCCTGTCCCAGCTTTCACTCGGGATGAGCAGCAGACACCGAGGCATCAGACGAGTCTAAAGACTGAGCTAGCCTGGCGAAATCACACAAATTCAAATCCTGTAGAGGTTTTCAAAAATCAGTTCTAAAGCAAAACAGTTTAAAAAGAACGAGCACTGCTACTGGAGAAATCAATTCAGCTAATCCTCAGGCTATCAACTAGCATGCTAACTAGCTGGTGCTAGCTGACAGTTTAGCTAATTTTGCACTCGTTTTTACGGCTAACCGTGTTGGCTGTTATTGTTAAAGAAAGTTTGCTAGATGTGTAATAGGTTAAAAACTGGACAGTAGTGCCAGTGGAAGTAATCGTTTCTGTCACAAACTGAGAAATAGCACTTACATTATCGAGTCTCCTGCGCACGGTGAGCTAGCAAAGCACAGAGCTAGCACTGTGTGCATTTGTGACAGACTAACATGCTAACACAAAGCTGCCAGGACAAACTGGCTTGGCTAGATCATAAAGTGAATTAAAATTTGAATTATATACATGTCAGTATAATTTAATAACTTCAGGGTGATGTAATAAGGCTAATCCTCATAGACTAGATGAACAATGCTAACACAGCTAGGTTATTCTCACTCTCCAGGCTTGTTTACAGCTAGCTAACTTAGAGCTGCTGCAAGGAGAACATTTACCTCAGGAACCTCAGCTCCTGTTATTTCCTGTAGTCTATAAAAAGTCGATAAAAAAGATCATGTACTTGGCACGTGTCTTCGCTGTGGTAGCTCTTCCCGAGTGGAACGACGGACGCTTGGTTTTCCACATGAATCAGTTCATGATCAATAATTTAGCAATAATAAGCCCCAAAGTGCCTCCCTTATGCCACTATGCCGTATTTTCTAGATTACAAGGAGGCGTGTTACAGATTAACACGCGTACAGATTAACCAGGAGGAAAAACGTTTCTCTACCGCTCTTCCGTGCCAGTCTCGTTGCCTCATGGGATTGCGCAGTGTCTGTTGGTTCCATGCTGCAGAGTCTCATCCGGGAATTTCTCGAATACTGTGCAGTAAGGTAGTACTGTTTGTATTCGGACGCAGCTATGCAAAAAGTAGTCAAGGAAGATATTCCAGTCGTTTTGGCACTACACTGCCCCCTAGTGGATGTAGTTTTTAATGTGGTTACACAGACGACTGCGTGAACAATAGCAGCTCGGGTAGCGGCTGCGTGTAGCGTGGTTACTTTAGTGCGATTAACGATACAGGGACAAAACCTAAACATGACCGCACCAGTAGGGGGCAGTGTACAGATTTTTATTTTTATTTTTAAATGTAAATGAAGCCCGTCTGCCGAGAAACATCACGGATGCCGATTGCTGAACTTGTAGTCTGGAAAATACGGTATCCATCGACGGAATTATCTGTATAAAATGCCAAGACGTCTACACCGTGTGGACATCACGCGTGCCTTAACAACTTCTGACAAAATCCAGCCAAAGACGTTTCAGTTTCCCTCAAATATCTGAAACGGACGCAATAATCCTACCTTTATTTAAAAACAGGACGTTTGGGTGTTTTAGGTGTGTTTTGGTTTGAAATAAAAACTGTTGCTTTCCACTGACACACACGCTCACACACACTCACACACTCACACACACACACTCACACAAAATAGAACAAAGAGCTGTTAGCTAAGCTACTATTTACAGCTGCGTCTATTAGCGTTACTAGCCGCTCCATTACTCCGTCTGTGTCGATTAGCAAAGCCTGATCTCTGGCCAAACAGTCGCGTGTCAGATCCAGCAGTTCAACATCGTCACAAGATCGTGAGATGAAGAAATGACAAACAAATCAAATTAAATTCAATCAGAACTCAGACATGGTCTTTGCTAAGCTCTGACTTCTACAATCATTGTTAGACATGTTAGCATTTTAGCTAACTGGCCCTTTTTATACCCATTTGTGCAATTGTTCTGAAATCAACTGACTAACTGACTGTAGTACTGTTTTTAAAAAATATTTCAATATTTGTTTTTTTTTCCTGAAATATTTCTTTAACAACATTATAGGGATTAGCAAGGCACAAACATTTTGCTAACCCCGTCCTGGTCACCAAGCGTCAGATCTAGAGAAAGTGACCACCGATAATATCCTCTAAAGTCTAGATGTTAATCAGAAATGACTTAGCGTTGGTCAGGCTAAGTTCCAACACTCGCGTCAGGCTCGTAGTTCACGTTGATTATTAGCCACTTTAGTCAACTTTCTCTTCATTCCGTGAGAGAGAAGTACCGAAGACGCCGGGCGTTTATCTGCTGTGCGTTATAATCTCCCTTGCACGTCACAGTGGTTTTAGCTAATCAGCTCGGCACAAGGAAAGCAACGGTATCTCGTATCTCCTGCGCTTCTCGGCCCGCTTCTCTCACCTCGGCGTGGCTTCGGTCGGTTTTTCACCAGTGCCATGCTTCTGGAAAACCGAGCCTGCGCTTACGCCCTGCGTGATGTTAATTAGCGTAGTTAATCATCCCCTGTCACGACAGCATAAGTTCACACGTTGCCTTTTATACAGTGGAGCAATAAGTGTGTGTCGAGTATGAATGGATGCAGCCATGATTCACTACCTCACGCTGCATCGTGGACTGTCTGCTTGGGTGGGAAGCCGTCACTTCACCTCCAACATAGAGCATTTATTATTTTTTTTTATCTTCAATTTGTGTAAAACTAATCATGCTGCTTCGCCATTTTATAATCCTGAATGTTTGCAATTGTAAAAAAACAAACAAACAAACAAACAAAACAAACTACACTTCGTTTAATTGTTTAATGCACAAACCCATTAATAATTAGGTTTATGTGCACTTTCACACACCAACGCAGCCAGGATCTTTATTCGGTCTTCGTTAACATTCCAGAACATTCCTAGTACCCCGCAGGCCAGACCGCTCCGGTCACCAGCTCTCAACACTGTGGGTCCAAAAGATGTTTATTATTATTATTATTATCCTACTTATCGTTGTGCGACAGTTCTGTCTGTCCGCCATCTTCTTCAAACTTTCCTAACGGTCTCGTCTGAAAGAAAACCCGAAATTGTCCACGTCTACATCAAACCCAGTCCTCCCATTTGGAAAGCATGTGACCACGTTGTAAAGTGCTGGTCCTCACGTATACCCGCTGGTGAGAGGTGTGCTCCTGACTGCACTCCATGCTGGTGAGGTTCTGGCCTGCGTTTCCTTAGTGATCAGACGATGAATGTAGATCCTCTGGATTAGCTTTCACGGAGCGATGAAACTCTTTAACCCGTCTGTAGTGTTCACTACTTACCTGTATTTTCGTCTCATTCTGCCCCAACGCCAGCGCCTGAGACTGCTCCACACTCCGAGTCTGAAAGCAGCCTCACGCTTTTAAAGCAGTATTTATTTTTATGGAATTTCTCTCTCTCTCTCTCTTGGAGGTGTAAAGAAGGCAGCAGGGGAATGAATAGGACTGCTACTAACAGCAGTGTTTTGCTTCAGATAATCCCAGCAATAAGAAACTGAGCGAGCGCCGACTGACCTCTGACAGACACCGCGGTCGGTGTGTTTGAATGTACGTCCTTTGTCGGTCCACGTTAAGTTCAGCGTCTTGTGTACGACCACGACTGTCGTCTTCTCTTTGTTTTCTAAAGACTTTCAGAGAGCGCCGTCTCCAGGACTTTTTCGAATTCTGTAACTTAGTGTTCGTGTGTGTAAGTTTTTCAGTATTGTTCCACGTTTATTCGAGCGTAACGATGCACACAGACGTGTGTGTGTGTGTGTGTGTGTGTGTTGGTGAGTGAGTCTCTCTGGACTGTCTCCTGTCCCTATACTGTTTCCGAGCACTGTAAAGCCACAGGCTTCATCCTCTGCTATAGTAAACTGCTTCCAGGGTTTGATAAGGATTTTCTGTTACTCTCCATATAACCATATGCATATTAAATTATATCCACTGTATATGTCACACCTTTTCTCTCTCACACTCTCTCTCTTTTTTAGAAAATAAAATAATAAAGTGAATGTTAAAATCTTTTTAACACACCTGAGTCTTGTGATTTTCATTGTATGGATGGTGAAGCAGATCCTGAGATGTTGCGTGAGACTCCAGACAATCTGAGTTCAGTTAAGATGGAGGAGGAACAAACCAACGTTCCGCAAGTCCGCGTGTGACGTCACACTTATAAGCCAAACGTTCTACGTGACACAGACACCCTGTTTATTTGTCAGTGTAAGACATTAAAAAAAAAAAAGAAAAAAAAGAAATTAATAATTAAAGGTAAAAACAAAAAGAGCTTTAATAAATAAAGATGATGGTGGTTAATACTCCAATATCCAGATTATATTCCTGACATTCTGTATTGGAAGTTAATTTTTCATTTAACAAATGAATCAATCCATTAATTAATCTCAGGATTATATAAGGATTTTCTTTTCCTCTCCATGAACCCAGCCATATTCATATTAAACTACATCCGCTGTGTGTTTACCTTCTCTTTTCCTATTTATTATTTTTTTATTTTTAAAACAAATAAAGAAATGAAAGTTAAAATCCTTTCCTCGGGGTGATTCATTAAATAAGAACACATTGATTAATTATGCTGAAACTGTAATATTATTATTAACATGTTGGGTTATTTAAGTGAACAGTCGGGAATAGTTATTCCTCCACACCAGAGTAGAAGAAACGCAGTTTTAGTGCGACGCCGTGACGTAAGCGCGTTGCGTCTTGACGTCATAGCGTCACGCAAAACACGGAAATGAGCCCCGTTCTCTGGGATTCGGTGGTTAAAATGGCTGAGTGCTGAAGGAACTCCGCGGTTCAATTAAAGAAAGAGATTTGTTCGTTACTTTGTGGAAGGAAGGAAGGGCAGGAGCGGGGCTGAGTAGCGGTATAGCCGTGCTGTGGGTGTCTGAGCTGGGGGTTTTACACAGCGGGGACGCCGTACCGGATAACCATGTCCCTGTTCCAGTCGGCGCTGGGCTTTCTGGCCGGTACCGGTTCCGGCGCCACCAGCCGGGATCAGAACGACTTCGTGGGTCAGGTGGTGGAGCTCGGAGACACCAAACTCCGCATCAAGAGGGTGATCGCTGAGGGTGAGGAGACGCGGAGCATGAGCGTTATCTCTGTGTGTGATGGAGGAGTTTAACCTGAACACCCAGCTAGACTTACTAATGCTAATGCTAATGCTAGGTCTGGTTTAACCGGTTAGCGGCTCCGAACCAGCACACTTCATATTTCTTTATTGACACGGGACAGTCCGAGTCTTTAAAACCCCTCTGACCTCTTAAATAACATTTAAATTATTTTAAATAAGTGTGAGTTACAGAGTGTACCTGCTCGTGTTTGCTAACTTGTACACCTATTGGCTAACACGGCTAGCATGATGACGCGGGTGGTGAGTCACCTGATACACCTGGCCACGCGCTAATGATACAGAAATGTCACGGTGTAAAGGTTTACAGACTTTGGCCTTAATAAAGACGTTTTCGTGTGTGTGTGTGTGTGTGTGTGTGTGTGTGAGAGAGAGAGAGAGAGTGTGTGTGTTTATCTGTCCAGATAAATCCACAGTAAACATCAAACAGCAGAGCTAATGCGTGCGTGTTAATGCGCATGCGTGAAATCTGACCCAAGTTGTACCTTCAAATCATAACCCTGTCCACCTGTCTCTCTCTCCCCCCCAAACTCATACATCTCACTGCACCTCTCCGTCTCTCAGTCCATCTGTTTTTCTCTCTCTCTGTCTGTTTCTCTGTCAGTTAGACTCTTTCTCTATTAGTTTACCAGTTTGTCTCTCCACTCATCTGTCTCTGTCCACCAGTCTGTCTCTCTGTCTATTGGTTTACCAGTCTGTCTCTCTCTGCTCATCATCCCACCAGTCTGTCTCTGTCCTTCAGTTTCTCTCTCTCCCTGTCCACCAGTCTCTCTCGCTCTTTCTGTCCACCAGTCTCTCTCTCTCTCACTCTTTCTGTCCACCAGTCTCTCTCTCTCACTCTTTCTGTCCACCAGTCTCTCTCTCTCTCTCTCACTCTTTCTGTCCACCATTCTCTCTCTTTCTC
>JANDJT010000148.1:20407160-20435641 GCA_024331685.1 Stegophilus panzeri | reverse complement strand
GAGGAGTTTGGGCTTCACCTGGGGAAGGTGTTCAGCTTTGTACATCTGAGTGTTCAGGAGTTTCTGGCTGCTTTATATGCATTTTTCTGCTTTATTTTTAGAAAGACAAATGTGTTAGTGGAGCAAAGCACTGGACTTTTCCATTTCTTCAGCAAGTCAGACATGTCTTATCTCCTCAGGAGTGCAGTGGACAAGGCCTTACAGAGTCAGAATGGACACCTGGACCTGTTCCTCCGCTTCCTTCTGGGTCTCTCACTGGAGTCCAATCAGACTCTCTTACGAGGCTTAATGCCCCAGACAGGAAGCAGCTCTCAGAGCAAACTGGAAACAGTTGAGTACATCAAGGAGAAGATCAGGGAGAATCCAACTCCAGAGAAATCCATCAATCTGTTCCACTGTCTGAATGAACTGAATGATCATTCTCTAGTGCAGGAAATACAAACTTACCTGAACAGAGGAGGTTACAGTCATCTCAGTGGAACCAGACTCTCTCCTGCTCAGTGGTCAGCTCTGGTGTTTGTGTTACTGAACTCAGAACAGGAGCTGGATGAGTTTAATTTGAGGGAATATGACCCATCAGAGGAATGTCTTCTGAAGCTGCTGCCAGTGGTCAAAGCCTCCAGAAAAGCTGAGTGAGTATTTTTATTTATAAATGTATTACTGCATGGTTTATTATTTTAATGTAACACTGAACTGCACTGTTTGGATTAATGCTTGTTAATAATTACTCTAATCATCTTTAAACAAACTTCTGGTACTGTTAGAAGAGTTTCACTTTTTACATGAACACGTTACGTCTGCACTGAGGTCTGGGCCATATGGACAAAACCTTATATCACCATTTATTACCTTTTCTCTAAAACTGATGAAAAAATTATCTCTACAAAATAACTGCATGTATTCATCATTGCTTTTTGATCATTTTGTGAACTAAACACCAGTGAAAGGCACTTTTTCTTTTCTCCTTTTATTTGAAAGTGACATTGAACAGAACTTCACAAATGAGAAGAAGAAAAACATAACACTGTCACCATGGGAACAATATGAATACAACATGTGACATTGGCGATATAGGGGATATAGAAAAATATCTATCAATAGACATGATTGATTATTCTATTTTCTGGGGCTATGATATGAATCACCGTACCACACCGCCAAAACTGCACTGAGGGACACGTGAGAGAGAATAAGGACACTTTCACAACGACCTTGTTTGGTTTGGACAGATCAGACTTTCTCTTTAGATTGGATCTGTAGGGTTGCAGCCGTATACGGTGATGACCGCGCTATGAAATCTGACGGTTATCAAACCATGTACATTTACTTATCAACCGTATTGAAAAAAGTAACCGGACGGAGAACCTCACCTGTACATGCACATCTCCTTTACTCCTCCACTGCCTGTCAGACTCGTTAACTTACTACACACACACACACACACGCGCGCGCGCGCGCGCGTGCACACATTCACACACACTCACACACTCACATACACATACTCTCTCTCTCTTTCTCTCTCTCTCTCTCTCTCTCTCTCTCTCTCTCTTTCACACACACACACAGAGCAGAGTAAATGTGAGAGAGGAGCAAGGCTGATATCATCATCTGATTGTTTCCATGCGCCACTGATAAAGAAAGTAAAATCAGCAGTTTGGGATTAGTTTATATGATGAAAGAGGATTATCCTCGAGGACGGATTTCCAGTTAACAAAAACATCATAATAATCCCTCTGTGCAGATCAAGGGATACGTCCTATTTATAACTTTAATCCCTAACAAAAAATGTGAACGTTTAAAATAAATAAATAAATAACGCATTTCCATTGCGCTGTGTAAGTCGGCCACGTGCGCTGATTATCCAATCACATCAGCCAATTATCCAATCACATTAGCCTATTAACTAATCAAATGATTAGTTGAGAAAAAGTCACATGATGTTTTTGTTGTGCAGTTTATGCGCCTCTCTTCTTATTGAATAATAATAATAATAATAATGCTGATGTGGTATCCTGTCCTCTGATTTCTGTGTGAGAGAAACACACTCACATTTCTGTTTCATGGGAAACTTTAGCTGTATTATGGCTGTGTGTGTGTGTGTGTGTGTGTGTGTGTGTGTGTGTGTGTGTGATGTGATATATTGTCATTGTTGTGTGTGTGAGATGGAGAGTAAATGTTCTGTATATAAAGATTTTGTGTAGTTGATGTTTTCAGAGCTAAAACTGAGTGTTTTAAGTGTGAGAAGGTTTTCTTTCTTGCAGGATGCGTTACTGCAGTATTACAGATGAAGGTTGTGCTGCTCTGGCTTCTGCTCTGAGGTCAAACTCCTCAACACACCTGAGAGAACTGGATCTGACCACTAATTATCCAGGAGAATCAGGAGTGAAACTGCTCTCTGATCTACTGAAGGATCCACACTGTAAACTGGAAACACTATAGTGAGTTACTGACTTACTGTCTCTTAACTCTACTTTACTGTATCATACTGAATAATGTGTGTGTGTGTGTGTGAGAGAGAGAGAGAGAGAGAGAGAGCTTTATCACTGATGTTGTTTATAAGGCGTGTGATGAGTGACTGTGATTAATGTTGTCTGTTATTCTGTCCTGTTCTCTGTCTTACAGCATTAAGGGTCGTAAACTCACCAGGACTGGCGTTTGACAGGAGTCTCACCTCAAACCTCTTCTCCAGGATAAAGCAGTTTTTGTTTGATGGAACATGTTTAGTTTGATGGAACATGGCAGTGAAACAGATGATTGATTGTTATATTGATTTAATCTTGTTTTTGTTTTTTAAAATGTATTACTTTTGCTAATATGTTTTAATAGTAACGGTAATGGTTTTACTATTTAAGATATTTAGATATTGTAAATAGGCATGTGCCATGTCAGCGGTGTACAGTATGAGCATGATGAGGAAGGAGAGACTCCCTGATTTGGTGAATCCTGTCACCATGGAGCAGTCAGAGGGCTGTGAGACCGGCCACTGCACAACAACTCTCTATTACTTACTGACTTTATCTTATCACTCAAACACACACATTAAACACTGCACACAATCTGTATCTGAACAAGTCATTACTCATTTAGTGATTTGTTTCTGTAAAGGAGAAGAGAAAAGGTGACATTAAGACATGAAGATGATTTGAGAAATACATTAAATCACATTTTAACATGGCTATACTACATCATTGTTCAATACTGCAGCTGGTCAGTGTACAGTTTAATTTAGTTAATCTGCAGGAGCTTTTATTCCATCTCTCATTATAGGGTTCACACACACACACACACACACACACACCTGGGAGATGTTCAGATGCTGAATAATTCAGATGAAGTTTATACTGATTTGCTTCTGAGCTCACTCTGGGTTGCCTGCAGGTGAAGGTCTGAGGTTTGGAGGAAGTCTGTGTTCTGTCCAGCACTTTTCATTTCTTCTTTATTAAATAATTACTGCATAATTAAGTGTTGTTGTTTTTTAAATAACTTTATTCAGGAAATAAATGGACACCATTAAAGTTCATTTATTTATTTATTTAAATGTAATATATTGGAATTTACAACATCTGTCATGTCACAGCAAACTAGTGACTACATTTCCCATCCTGCACTGTGGCCTACAAACATGGCCGCCATGGACTACACTTCCCCCACACACACTTTCACCTTCTCTGGAATTCTACACACCTGTTTCCAATTTCACACACACACTCACACCACAGTATATAAGAAACTGTTCAAACACTATGACTTTGTATAGTATTGAGTGTATTCTCATTACCAAGTGGTTGTTCCCGGTTTCTCGGTTTGATTCATGTTTATTGACTTTGTTTCTCATTTTGGATTCTAGCCTAGCCCAGTTTATGCCTGTTTGTAGATTGCTTGACCCACTGCCTGTTTTGACCACGCTCTTGTGTCATGATTTGGATTTGTCTGCCTGTCTCTCTCTATTAAACGGCTTTTACGGCACTTGCATCCGTCCTATCCTCCCTTAAGTTCTGGACCATGACAGAATACTGCGCCGCAACATGGATGCAGCAGGAAGACGGAGGAGACGTCATGCTAGGAAGCCCACGCCAACCGTCCCAGCCTTGGATTCGATTCAGTTTCCGCAGTGGACTTTCATGGAGCTCCCCCGTCCTTATTATGGATTTTTCGGTTACCCTGAATATTTCCTTGTGGACTGTCAGTTCTATTTTGCCAGCTTAGCAGACCCCAAGCCAGACGAGAAGCAATGGCTCCAGTTCATGTGGTCCCGGTTCTTTGGACCAGCCCGCCAGTGGGTGCAGCTCCTATTGGCCAAGGAATACAGGAACCTTGAGAGCGTAATACAGTTAGTGAGAGAATTTATAATGATGTTCAGGATTCCAGAATCTAAGGCCGACCTGGAACATCTTTTGGGGGGGGTCAGCCTGGCAGATAAAACGGCCCTGCCATTCACCCACTATTATAGGCAGGCAAAGAGGGTAACCTCATCTCCAGAGCTCGAATCTGAGACCCACGAGATGGTCTCACCGGCCGAGCTCCAGCCAGAGGTCAATGTAACGACCTCGGCTCCAGAGATCCAGCTCGAGATCCACGAGGCGGTCTCATCCCCAGAGCTCCAGCATAAAGTCAAGTTCCTGCTAGAGGTCAACAAGGTGACCTCCCAAGCCATGTTCATGTCCAAGGTCAAAGAGTTGATTGAGGTCTCCCAGTCAATTAGTCCAAGGATCCAGTTTCAGATGGAGGTGTTCAGGCCCAGTAGGTTCAGCTTTCCAATCAGGTGCTGAGGAATGATTGTGTTGAATGCTGAACTGAGGTCTATGAACAGCATTTGAACGTAGGTGTCCTTCTTGTCCAGGTGGGTGAAGGCCAGATGTAGGGTGGTGGTGATGGCATCATCTGTTGAGTGGTTGGTGTTATACGCGAACTGCAGCAGGTCCAGTGAGGGGGCAGCAGGGTCTTGATGTGCCTCATGACGAGCCTCTCAAAGCACTTCATGATGAGGAATGAGAGTGCAATGGGACGGTAGTCATTGAGGCAGGACACTGAAGACTTTTTCGGCACAGGGACAATGTTGGTAACCTTGAAGTATATTGGAACGATGGCGCTGCTTAGGGAGATGTTGAAGATGTCAGCGAGAACATCTGCCAGCTGGTCTGCACATCCTCTGAGCGCTCTACCTGGAATGTTGTCTGGTCCAGCAGCCTTCCGTGGGTTGACTCTGTGTAGAGTTTTCCTCACATCAGCCGTGGTTAGACACAACACCTGGTCATTGGGAGGAGGGGAGGTCTTCCTCGCTGCCACGTAGAAGTTGTTCACCGCATCTGGAAGGGAGGCATCACTGTCACAGGCAGGTGAGGATGTCCTGTAGTTACTGATTGCCTGAATGCCCTGCCACATGCGCCGTGTGTCACCAATATCCATGAAGTGACTGTGGATTTTCTGGGCGCATGCGCGCTTTGTCTCTCTGATGGCCCGGGATAGTTTGGCCCTCACTGTTTTTAGGGCCGCCTTGTCACCTGCCCTGAAGGCGGAGTCTCGGGTCCTTAGTAGTGCTCGCAACTCTGCAGTCATCCACGGCTTCTGGTTGGAGCGTGTGGTGATGGTCTTGGAGATTGTGATGTCATCAATGCACTTGCTGATGTAGCTGGTTACTGACACCGTGTATTCCTCCAAGTTGGTGGAGTTGCTGTCAGTTGCAGCCTCCCTGAACATGTCCCAGTCAGTGTGCTCAAAACAGTCCTGAAGAGCAGAGATGGCTCCTGCTGGCCAGGTTTTCACCTGCTTCAAAACCGGTTTAGAGCATCTGATGAGCGGTCTGTATGCTGGGATTAGTATAACAGAGATGTGGTCTGAGTAGTCGAGGTGGGGGCAGGGCTCTGCCCTGTACATGCCGGGGATGTTTGTGTAAACAAGAACCAGCGTGTTCGCCTCTCTCGTTGCAAAGTCCACATGTTGGTGAAATTTAGGGAGCACTGTTTTGAGATTCGCATGGTTGAAATCTCCGACGATAATAAGTCTATCAGGGTGTGTGTTCTACAGTTTGCTAATAGCCCCATACAGTTCACAGAACTCCTCCTTATCATTAGTGCTGGGGGGTAATGTATACTCCGATTATCAGAACAGTGGTGAATTCCCGTGGTAAATAAAATGGTCTGCATCTAAGAGTCACAAGCTCCACCAGTGATGAGCAGTAACTAGAAACTAGCACCGAGTTCTTGCACCATTCCGTGTTGATGTAAACACACAAGCCACCACCGCGAGCCTTACCGCACACAGCTGCATTTCTGTCAGCATGAAACGAGGCGAGCCCCTCTAGCTGAATGGCGGCGTTTGGAACTCGGTCGTTGAGCCACGTTTTCGTGAAAACAAAGACGCAGCAGTCTCTAAACTCACGCCGCGTTGCCTGCTGGAGTTAGATGTAATCCAGTTTATTGTTCAGGGAGCAGACGTTGGAGAGCAGGATGGATGGGAAAGCCGGCCGGCTAGGGTTTGCTTTTAGCATAGCATGGACCCCTGCCCTATTCCCACGCTTCCGCTTCCTAGCACACCGCTTTCGATGTCCCCTCCCCTGGCCACCGGCATCAGGCGACACCTAGGACTGGAGGCCTGGTATCTGCAGCAAGCCGAGATCGCATAGCTTCTCCAGCGGATCATCATGCAGGTCAGATAGAAGCTGTAACTGCGCTTCCTTGTTGCTACGAGCTGTTTACACGTTGCTAGATTAGAGCTAATTCGGATTTTTTGAACTGCCAATCTGCTGTCAACAAGGCAGATTTCATTCCTGCCTTTGCAACCCACTCCAACCTCAGTGTGCTGGCTCTGACTGAGACCTGGCTCCGTACTGAGAACACTGCAACACCCGCTGCCCTAGCCTCCAACTTCAACTTCTCCCATACCTCGCGCCCCAACAGGCGAGGGGGTGGTACAGGTTTGCTTCTTTCCAAAACATGGAAATTTACATGTCTTTCTCCCCCTTGCTCCTACACTTCCTTTGAATTTCATGCTGTTACAGTCACTGACCCTTCCAAAATGCATGTTCTTGCTGTTTATCGTCCTCCAGGTCAACTGGGGAAGTTCAACGATGAGTTTGATGAGTATACTACAAGAGAAGATTGGCAGCTCTCCCAACAGCTGTACTCTCTTCAAAACCATTTCTTCTCTTCTCTGTCCCCCTCCTCCCAATTCCCCTACCTCTCTCACTGCAGATGACTTTGCCACTTTCTTTTCCAACAAGGTTACATCAATCAGGAACCAGTTCTCAATTCCAAACACGCATAGACCGGCTCCTCCTCCATGTAACTCCCAACTGGCCTCCTTCTCTTCTCTCTCAGAGACTGATGTCTCAAAACTCCTGCTCTCTAGCCATCCCACAACCTGTCGTCTTGACCCTATCCCTTCTCACCTTCTTCAGTCCATTCTCTCCCACACTATTTCCTGCACTCACACACATCTTAAACACATCCCTCTGTACTGGCACATACCCTACCTCATTTAAGCAGGTTACCACACTGCTTAAAAAAACATCACTTAACCCTGCTGCGGTTGACAACTACAGACATATTTCCCTCCTCCCTTTTCTTTCCAAAACCCTTGAAAGAGCTGTTTTTAATCAACTCTCCCTTTTTCTCACACAGAACAACCTCCTGGACACCAAGCAGTCTGGCTTCAAGAGCAATCACTCCACGGAGACTGCTCTACTTTCCGTCACTGAAGCCTTACGACTAGCAAGAGCAACCTCTAGATCATCTGTCCTCATCCTAATCGACCTCTCTGCTGCTTTCGACACTGTGAATCATCAGATTCTCCTGTCAACACTCTCCAGCCTAGACATCACCGGAACGGTTCTGCGCTGGGTAGAATCCTATCTCTCAGACAGATCCTTCAAGGTATTGTGGAGGGGAGGGGCTTCTGAAACTCAGCAACTCACAACTGGTGTTCCTCAGGGGTCAGTTCTGGGTCCACTGCTCTTTTCTATATACACTACATCTCTGGGGCAGGTGATTGAGTCTCATGACTTCTCATACCAATGCTATGCTCATGACACCCAGCTCTATTTGTCCTTCCAGCCTGATGATCCATCTGTCTCTGCATGAATCTCTGCTTGCCTGTCTGACATCTCGGACTAGATGAGGGAACGCCACCTTAAGCTCAACTTGGCAAAATCTGAGCTTCTCGTCATGCTAGCCTGTCCGTCAATCAACCACAACCTCACTGTACAGCTCGGCTCAACCACACTGAAGCTAGCCAGGACAGCCAGGAACCTTGGGGTGACTTTTGATGACAGCCTGACCTTTACAGACCCCATTTCAACAACTGCACAGTCCTGTAGGTTCATCCTGTACAACATCAAGAAATTCAGACCCTACCTCACCGAACAGGCTACACAACTACTAGTCCAGGCTCTTGTTATCTCAGAACTGGACTACCTCAACTCACTACTCTCAGGCCTCCCAGCCAGCTCCATCAAACAGCTCCTTCAGATGATTCAGAATGCAGCAGCACACCTCGTCTTCAACCAGCCCAAGAGAACCCATGCCACACCCCTCTTCATTTCCCTCCACTGGCTGTATCATATTCAAGGCCTTGATGCTCGCGTACAAGATCTTATCTGGAAAAGCACTCTCCTACCTCACCTCTCTCCCTTACGTTCGCTCACGCAAACTGCGATCGGTTAATGACCAATGCTTAGTAGTGCCTACTCAGCGTGGCTCAAGGTTCCTTTCCAGAACCTTCACACTAACTGTCACTCAGTGGTGGAATGAACTTCTGACCTCACTCTGGACCACAGAATCTGTCACTATCTTCAAAAAACAGCTAAAGACCCACCTCTTCCATGAGCACATATCTAACCCCTAAAATGCCAACCCCACATTATCTTTTAAACTAAATAAATAAATAAATAAATACTCTGGCACTTACACTTCTACTCTGCGCACTTTGCTTCTTCTGGAACTCAATTAATGGATCTTGTATGGTAGCACTACTTGTATTGTTCTCCGCTTGATATATCGCTTTGCTTGTATTTCCTCATTTGTAAGGCGCTTTGGATATAAGCATCTGGTAAATGAATAAATGTAATGGAAATGTAGTCAATAATTCTTTAATCCTTTTTTTTCTAATTCATCAAATAATAACACATTTGTAGATTTGCAATTTGTACCATATATATTAGCTTCAACATATTGCTTATGTGAGTTCTCTAGAATGAATATTTGCCACCTTCCGTCATTATTATTACTCTCATTGTGAACAAGTGTTTTGAGAATAGCGACCCCTGCTGACCTGTTTGTACCATGACAAACAAAGAAAAAACAACAAACAAAGAAGAAAAGAAAATTCATATGAAACGCTGGGGAAAAAAATATTGTTCATAGCCCTGTTTTAACAGTCCAACACAACCCAAAGTATATAACAGTATATAACAATGACAGATAACAATAAGACCCAGTATGTGTGTGTTTATTACCTGTGTGCAGTCACTGCCCTGATGCGCTGTCTGTAAAAAATGCACAAAGGCGGCGTTGTGTGTGTTTTAGGCGGCGTTGTATGTTGTGCTGGATGGAGCTTGACTACCCTCGTGTGGCCAAACCCAGGAACTGCAATTTCCCAGAATCAGTATTCTGTTACTAAGCGTTTATGTCGGTGTTTATAAGTCTATACTTGTAATAGTTGGTCAAGAGAGGGAAAGAAATATTAGTGAATGCTACTTCCCCCTCACCTCCTTTTGTTCCTTTATGATCATTATTGTTTTAATGTAATAATGTATATATAGCCTTTATCTCTGTAAATCTGTAATCTCTAAAACAGCTCCATTTAACTACACACCGTACTGCTAACCTGCCTACACTTATTACACACGTCACATCACGAATGTTTTCAGACATATCCTTTGTGTTTATGTTTTTAATACACTGCTGTATTATGTAGCCTACGTAGTGACAAACCACTCCAAGTGGAGAATTACTCAGGGCTACATCCCCTAATGCCCAGGCCAGGTTACACCTCTGGACTAGCCTAGTCTCGTGTTAGATAGACAAAAAGTTTCATATTTGAAAGTTTTTGTGATGGAGAAGATCTGGGACAACAATACTCAGATAAAGTGTTTTACAAGTTTATTATTCGTTTGGTTTTATTATTATTTATAATAAATTATATTTAAAACATATTAAATATTATTTATTTTTTATTATTATTGATTTCTCCTATCCGGAAGCTCAGGTGTAAATCATTTTTGTGTAAACTAATAGGCCTATTTATAGCAAGGCCTAAATTAGTGATTTAAGTGAGTAGTTAATAACACAACAGCAACTAATAGGCTATAAAATCTCTCTAGTTCATGACTGTGAGCAAAAAAAAAAAAAAAAAACACGCAGAAGATGGCGCTATGGGACTTCCACTGGTGCGCATGATGGGTGCGTGTCTATTAAAATACCTTGCCGGCCAAAATGATCGTCGGATCTTGAAAATGCAGTGATTTATTAAAACAATTAGCACTTATTTTTGACTAGCCGACATGCTGTTATAGGGCTCATCTGCAAATTAGGCTATAGTGATGAACTACTTCTGAACGAACTGTGGTGCAGTCCTTGGCGCAATCCCCCGTTGCCACCCACTAGGCTATGTGTCCCCACCAGTCCTTCCAGCCTGCCCTCCTCACTGTCTCTCAGCTGGAATAGGCTGTTTCAGTCTTTTTTTCCCTTCATACAGCAGGCAGATCGCGCACCTGATCATATGGACGACATTAACGACACTGAACTGTCTAATCCCTGTCGTTTACATCTGGACTGGACCAGAAGAGCGCAATATACTGAGATACACGAAACATCTTCTCTGTGATAAACGAAAGAACTAGAGCCTAACCTTCACTGCCACGCGTTTTTACCCCCGAAAGATTTTGTTTACAGTGTAGAATAAAGGTTTTGTTGCTCCGCAAAATGGAGAAAGTGGGATTTTGGTGCCTGGTGTTACTCGCTTACTCTTCAGCCGCACCTCAGGAGGAGAAAAGCGGACAAAACAAAACTCTAGAAGCTGAGCTTGAAGATCAGGGTAACGTTTTGATTGAGGTGAGAAACAACGCCATTCATTATTCACAGTTATTTTTCCCCCTAATGAATGTAAGATACATTAATTATTAACCGATGCTCCTGGGTTTTATGATGTTTTGTGCATGCACTGCTCCTTAGCGAACTTGTGCATTGTTGTGCATTGATCATGGCTTGGTGGAAAATGTACTGTACCCGTGCGTCCTCTTCTCTTTGTAGCTGCTGGCTGATTATGACAAAGAGAGAGGCGCTGACTCTGGCTGTAAATGTGTTGTCAGAGTCCTGGGCAGGAGCGCGCGCCCTCAGGAGTCCTACACTGTGCAGAGCGACGCGTCTGGACCCGGCTGCAAGTGCGCATGCGCAGCAACTCCACAGCCAGCGCAGCCGCCCTGCGAGGAAGACTTGAGAGAGAAAAAGTTCAAGCAAGCCGCAAGAGAAAATGACAAGGTGACACCAAGTGGATTAAAACGAGTTGCCTAAATTTCCCAGCGTTGAGTCATCACCAACAGGATTAAGGCTATACACTCTGGCCACTTTATAATGTACACAGAGCGTACTGTATAGGTGCCCTTTGTACTGTAGGTATGCAATTATTGTAGTCAGCCCATCTGTCAGCCCCTCTCCCTCCTCCCGGAAAGGGACTACCACAGGACCATCTCAGCACAGCAATGGCACAAGTAGTGTATGCTGCACTGGTATAAGCATAATCAATGTTGTGGGTGTATTCACTTATAGTCATTTTGCATACCCCTATAGCTCATTTAAGGGCTCTATTTGTCTTAATTGCCCTTTAGTGCATAATTGGTGTCAGTTTTCGACTGCTGTTGGCTGGATGTTTTTGGCTAGTCGACTGTACTTAAAGCAACAGTAACACTGAGGTGTCTAAGCAACACTGAGACACTCATACAAGCTCAATACACACTACCATGTCACTGCCATTGCTTCACCGAGACATAGTGGTGCAGCGCCTAAATATAGTATTGTCTTGTCAGTGGTACTCTCTTTTCATTTACTGAGAGAATAGAGGCTGGTGAATTGTGCATAGCAAAAGATGGGTGATATTTAAGAACTATATATTACAAGTACATATACAGTAGGTACGTTTATGTGATATGGCCAGTGATTGTAGCTACAAGGTAAGTGTATGCAATAAAGGTGTTTCCAAGTCCAATAGTAAGTAAACTAACAATAGATTTTCCCTTGTTTACATTCCTAAGCAATTTGCACAGTGTGTCCAGACTTGTAGTTATGGTGTGATTACCGTGTAGATTACCATATACAGATGAGTGACAGATTACAGGCAAAACCTAAATAAATAAATGGACTCACATAATGAATATAGATGTCCCCAGACAGGTGCATTTATAACATACTACCATGCTCTGTGGCATATATAAAATGTTGATTGGGCTCAGCTAACTAACACATTGGGTCAAAATGGCAAGAAAAAAGATCCAAGTGATTTAAAATGGTGGTTCTTTATTGATGCATGGAAGGAAGGAGCTTCAAGCTCAAATGCTACTCAACTGAAACTGTGATTCCATACAAACAGTCAATAAAGGGCATTTACAGTTTCCATAAGTATTTGACATTGAGCAATAAGTTTTGCAATATTGTCTTCGAACACCACCACAATGGATTGGAAGCAGTCAAGATGTGTTTAAAATGTAGCTTTAATTCAATTAATTGCTGATAGAAGGAGCAGGAGGAATTCTGAAGTATATAGAGCTTTACTTTCTGCTCAGATTCAGTCAAATGCAAACGTGTAGGACGGCGCTACACAATACAGATGGATAATGACCCAAAACATACAGCGAAAGCAACCCAAGGGCTTCCTAAGGCAAAGAAATGGAATGTTCTTAAATGGCTGTCAGTCACCTGACCTCAACCAAACTGAGCTGCTTTTCACTTACTGAAGACAAAACTGAAGGCAGAAAGACCCACAAACAAGCAGAGACTGAAGGCGGCTGCAGTAAAGACATGGCAGAGCATCTCAAGGGAGGAAACTCAGCATTTGGTGGTCAATGGGTTCCAGACTTCAGGCCGTCCATGTATTAAAAATAATCCTTTATAATTATTAAAAAAAAATATTTATAATTATGTAGGCTTGTCCGATTACTTTTGAGCCTATAAAAAAAATGGCTGTAATTCCTAAACCGTTAATGCAACATTTTTGTTCAACCCCTTGAATTAAAGCTGAAAGTCTACACTTCAATCACATCTTGATTGCTTCATTTTAAATCCATTTTGGTGGTGAACAGAGGAAGAATTAGGGTTGGAAAAGCACACTTCCAATGACTGTGATGTTTGTGCATTTGTGTCACATGTAAGGAAGAACAATAAGTTCTCCAGGTGACTGAAAATGTAGGATATGATCAGATTTTCAGCAAGAACAGTTCATCCACAACTACGAGAGCACGTGCATACACCAATTGAACAGTACAGGCCTTAATACCTAGCCCCTACAATGATACCCTACAGAGTCCGGTGGCTCTGTTCTGGTTTGGGAGGAACTTTGCTAGCATGTTTGGGTTCACATGTCCCCTAAGATGGAAAGGGTCACTGCAAAACAATACAAAGTTTTCTGACTATATTATTCTATGATGAAACATTTCTATCCTGATGGGAGTGGTATTTTTGTACCAAGGCACCTAGAAGCTGTTCTGGTGGTCCAGCACCACATTTAGTTTTTTTCTTTGTCGCCCATACACACAGTACATACATACTGTATAACTTGTGTAGGCTGGATCCATATGGATCCATTAAAACATTGCTCTTTCTGTCATTACAATGGTTTAAGAACAGTGCTAAAACATACTCAAGTGCTCAAGTGTGAGATGAGCTGGCAAGGTTTGTCCCAAGCTTTGTTGTGAAAGATTTTGCTTTATCCTTACAGCTCCTGGCAGTAATGGACTTGCTGGAGGAGCTGTTGAAGTTGTTTAAGCTAACACTCACAGCCGAGCTGCTGGAGCGGGTGGCCAACATCGAGAGGGTGAGTTTAGAAAATGGATATAGAGAAAAGTTAACAATGTTTTCTTTTTACTCTGTTTTGGTTTCTCATACGTTTGTGTAGGATATCTGAGTCAATCACAGTTATGTCTGATTTAGCCACATTTAAAATATGAACTTGTGAAGTGGATTGAATCATTTGTTCATAATTCACTTGGAGGGGGAAGTCGACAAAAGACTGTCACACTTTATGAATACACTGTAAAGCTCAATACAAGCCTATTATAGTTGGTTTATTGACTCAGATTAGTTAGAAACTGAAATTAGAATCCAAACTAAGCATTATAAAATGGATAGTTTCCCTTCTGAAATCTGATTTTTTTAAAAAATTTTTTAAAGCTGAAAAGCTGTAAAATCCTCCATATATACAGGCGTGCTCATAAGTTTACACACCCCCTGCAGAATCTGCAAAATATTAATAATGTTTTAAAAAATAAGAGGGATCATAAAAATTGATAAAAAAAATTTTTAGTACTGGCCTGAATAAGCTTTTTCACATAACAGATGTTTACATCTAGTCCACAAGACACAATAATAACTGAATTTACACAAATGAACCAGTTCGAAAGTTTACACACGCTCGATTTTTAATACTGTGTGTCGTTACCTGGATGACCCACGACTGTTTTTATGTTTTGTGAGAGTTATTCACGAGTACCTTGTTTGTCCTGAGCAGTTAAACTGCCCACTGTTCTTCAGAAAAATCCTCCAGGTCCTGCACATTCTTTACTTTTCCAGCATCTTCTGCATATTTGAGCTCTTTCCAACAGTAACTATATGATGTTCAGATCCATCATTTCACACTGAGGAGAACTGAGGGACTCCTACACAACTATTACATAAGGTGCAAACATTCACTGATGCTCAAGAGCGATACATTAAGAGACAGGGGGGTGTAAACTTTTGAACAGGATGATTGATGTAATTTGTTATTTCATTCTCTGAAATATGTAAATATCTTATGTAGCTTCTGAAGGCAGTACTAAATGAAAAAAAAAAATCTTTAAAGAAAATAACAATTTACACTGATCATCCTGCTCAAAAGTTTACACCCCCCTGGCACTTAATGTATCGTGTTGACTTCTTGAGAATCAGTGAATGTCTGTTATTGTCACGTAATGGAGGCTGAGACAGAAGCAAGTGCAGGTTAGATATTTTAATCCAATTAAAATAAAAATAAAAATTATAAGAATTATAAAAATATTTTTTATTTTAATTCAAAAACACTAAGTCCAAAGGATAAAGCAGAAGACAATAATCATGAACATGCAGAGGCCAGGCGATCAGGCAAACAGCACAAACAGGGCAGGGCAAAGAGACAAAGTCGTAAAACGTAACAAAGTAAGCTGAGTCAAAACACCAGAATAAAGAGACGCGATATAAGGCTTGGTAACGACAGAGACAGAAGGCAACTGAGCGTAACTTCGCAAAGACTTGGTGTTCAAACAGACTCTTTTATGTGTGGTGTGAGTGTGTGAGTTTGGATGCAGGTGTGCATGATTAGAATGAAAGTGAGTGTTCTGGGAATTGCGGTCCATGGCGGCCATGTTTGTAGGCCGTAGTGCAGGATGGGAAATGTAGTCACTGGTTTGCTGTGATATGACAGTTATGTTGTTTAGCAGACAAAGATTACTGTTAACATTCTACATAACCTGGTGGAAGAATTGTTTATTATGAATATTATTCGAAATAAATTAAATAGTCTAATGAACACTGGATTTTTAAAAATCATATTCTTTTTGTCGTCCTTTTAATAATTGCAATAAGCAACCTGAGAGCGTGTTTTCATTGTGGGCTACTACCTTTCATCTCTCTGATGGTCTTGTGGCTGGGATTCCCCAGTGCAGCCTGGGTTCAATTCCCAGTGGTGATTCTTTTATTAGCGTAGTACATAAAGCATTTTAACCCTGTCATACTGGACCTGTAAAGCATTGAATCAAATCCAGATCTTGGTAAGTCGCTCTTTATTTGAGCAGTGTCTAAAACTTTGGGCTACTGTGTGCAAGGTCATGAGTTCAAATCCCAGCACTGTTAAGCTGCCACTGTTGGGCCCTTGAGTAAGGTCCTTAACATTCAGCTGCTCAGTTGTAATCCTGTCTCAATTGTGAATTGCTTTGGATAAATGTGTTAGCTGAATTAGGTAAATGTAAAATGTCTTCACCTATTCCTATAGCTCTGAACGTGTCTGTCACAGATTCTCTATTAACAAGTATTAGCAAACATTCTCCCTGTATCTGCTTCCTCTGGGTTCTTCGGTTTCCTCCCACCTCCCCAAAACAGGTAGGTGAATTATGCCCAGTGTTCCCAGGATAGGCTCTGCATCCACCATAACCCTGACCCTGATAAAGTGGTTACTGAAGATGAATGAGTGAGTGAACGAATGAATGTTTATAATGCATCTATGTTTTATGTAAGCCAGAAAAGTCATTTTTCTGGTGATACACAAATTAAGACCATCATTGGGACTGCTTTGATCACTTCTACTGTTAGAAACACTATATTTAAAGCTGTCTGTCTGTATTTACAACTATGGAAGGTTATGTAAGAGGTAATGTACAATTAAGTGTCTCTTTGGCAGGCAACTTACTGGCATTTAAAATATGTTTGTGCATGTATTCCTTACTCATAACTAAATGACATTAAAATAATAAACTTGTCATTTTATTTAACTCTCATATTACTCTCTCCTGCGTACCAGTATGCCACCATGACTGTTATTGTCTTGGGAGATGTTACATTTCTCTTTTCCTCTCTGTTTTTTTTTTTTTTTTTTTAAATCAAAACATTTCTGTGCCTAGTAAATAATTCATTTGTGCACAAATCCGTGTCATTCATTCCTTATTTTGATTTGAGGCAATAGAAGAGCATAAACGGTTACCCATACATTTTCTATACCACTTATCCTTCAGGGTCATGGGGAACCTGGAGCCTATCCCAGGAGGCATGGGGCACAAGGCGGGGTACATCCTGGACAGGGTGCCAATCCATCGCAGGACACAATCACATACACATTCACACACCCACCCACCCACACCACAAGCCTACCATGCATGTCTTTGTACTGGGGGAGGAAACCAGAGTGCCCGGAGGAAACCCCCACAGCATGGGCAGTGGCAGGAATCGAACCCCCAACCCTGTTGGAGTGAGGCAAACATGCTAACTATTAAGCCACTGTGCACCCTCATAAACAGTTATTTATAACTTTAATTAACATATTCACATTAATGGTTGTTTTGTGTGCTACACTTCAGGTATTATTTCAAAACCAGACTACTGAGAAGACTAAAGTAGAGAGTGTGCCTCCAGAAGCAGAAATAAGAGCAGTCCTACCCACGCCCACAACCCCACCATGGCAGGAGAGCAGAAAGAAAGAGAGTGAGAAGAGTAGTGAAGCTGCAGCTTATCAGCATACAGAGGTGGGCAGATTCTAACACACTAGCAGCATACATCCAGGGGTGGGAAAATACTTGAGTCATTGTACTTCCTTACTATACTTGTGCATTATTTTGGCCAATTTATATTATTGAAATTGAATACTTGTACTCCTACTTATTTTAATTCTAAGTACGATTAAAAAAAAAAAACTTGCACTCCTTACATTTTTACTTAGACCTTCAAAGCTCTCTTCTTCTTGCTCGTGTAGCTAATGACAGTGAACAGGCAATCATCTAAGCTCAGTTTAACATCCAATCAAGTTCATCAGTGTAGAAAAAAAGTGATCAAGAATCATAACAATTCGTATCAACTCTGAAATTCTCATGCTACACAAGTCATAGCTATTTGAATATGGATAATCCAGTCTGCCGCAGTGTGGAATTTGAGAATGAGCGTCCCTAGCCCTTACCTCAGTAAGATGTTTCAGTATGCTGGAGTAAGCAAAAACTTGTATAATAAAACAAGAACAAAATAAAGGCATAAACCCTCTACTATAACTCTCTACATGAACTGTCTAATTAAAAAAAAAAGTGATGTTGAGGTCAATTTAGCTAATTTGCTAACATTAACTGACATTTTGCTAACATTTGAATTAAGTTAGCCTGTTTTATTTGCTAATGCCAGGTTAAACTAGCATTTATGCAGGTAACTAATATAATTAGCTAGGCATTAAGTCAAATTTTACTACTGATTAATTTATTATTAAACTACATAGCATTAGTCATGCATATGACCAGCAGACTTACAGGGATTTTTTTTTTTTCCTCAGGCAAATCTGTAGTTGCTTTAAAATGAATATCATCTTGTAATACTTTTTAGATAAGTAATAAAAGACACTTTTCACATGAAAACTTAATTGAATCAGTTGAAAACATTTACTTAATAATAATATAGCGAATTTCTAGGCCCTCAAAGTGCTTTACATTGTATTGGGGGAAAACTCCTCAAACACCACCAGTGTGTAACATCCACCTGGATGATGCGACGGCAGCCATAGTGTGCCAGAACTCCCATCACACACCAACTGATGGTGGAGAGGAGAGGGATGTAGCCAGTTCAGGGATGGAGATTATTAGGGGGCCATAATAGGTAAAGGCCAATGTGGGAATTTCACCATGAGTCCAGGGTTATACCCCTATTTTTTACAAGAAGAGTCCTGTGGTTATTACTGATCACAGAGAAGCAGGACCTCAGTACTGTTTTTACAGTCCCAGTCACTATGGCAGGGCATTAGGACCCACACAGACCACAGGGTGACCACCCCCTGCTGGCCTCACTAATACCACTTCCAGCAGCAACCTTAATTTTCCCCATGCGGTCTCTCATCCAGATACTGGCCAGGCTCAACCCTCTTTAGCTTCAGCAGGAAACCAGGTGAGAACTGCAGGGAGATCTGGCCCTGGCCCTGCAGTATATTTAAAAGTAGCAATTTTTAGACTTTTACTTGAGTACATTTTTTTTGGCTGGATACTTCCACTTTTAATTGAGTAAAATTATGACACTCTATTTTCTCTTGAGTATAATTTCTTAGTACGTTTTTCACCCCTGCATATATCTACACTTTTTTCTTTTCTTTTTTTGCAATTTTGTGAATCCCATATTGATAAAATTAATATAGTACAAGGATACAGCTAAATCATTGTCTGTGTTAAATAAAATGTGCCAAAAAGCATCTAAGACTGAATGGTGTGTATTAGGTGCAAAGTGGCATAACCATCCTTGCTCCCCAGCTACAATCCCACATGTGATATGACCTGTGATTTGGACAGAGTAAGTATGAGGAGAAGTTTGTGGGAGGCCTGTTAAAAAGGAGTGGACCTGGACCAGAAGATGTTAAAGCTTTACAGGAACAAGAACGTCATGGGAGGCAGCAGCACCCAAAGTTGATTGTTAGGGGGATCACATACTACAAATCTGACCCGGAGGATGAGGCAGAGGAGAACAGTAAGTAAATACAATCCTTTTACTACATATTCTAAATAAAGACAGATGCATCTAGAAAAGACGGCATTTTCATAACTGAATTATTGGCCATGCTAAAAGTCTGTTATCCACGTATGCTAGTTGGCCATCTCCATCTCTATTGTGAAAATATATTTTTCCATAGCCCTCTCCAAACCTGATTTTAAGAAGTAAGGTGTTGGGCCACCACGTGAATCAGAACATACTTTACTTGCCAATATTATCAGAGATGTACATACATGTATAGGAATTTCTTTTGGTGTGACTGGTGCCATGTAACATACAACATAGGTGTCAAAAGTTGTCTGACACACACATTGAATAGTGCCAGAAATGAACATACAGAGACAGATCAGACTTACAAAGTGCAGAGACAATAACACATACATATAACATGCAATGTATGAGTCTAGAACCAAGAAAAACATCACTGGTTTTGGTTGCTGAGGTTGATGAAGCTGTTGTGGTGACATGCTCTCTTGATGCATATGGTCCAGTAAGCGCCTGCCTTATGGTAGCTTCTGAAACAGGTGGTTCCCCGGATAGCTGGGGTCAATAGCAATTTTCTGGCCCCATGTCCTTGCTCTGGTGGTGTACAGTTCATTGATGGGAGTGGGCAGATATCTGATGATCCTCTCAACAGTACAGCTTACACACTGTAATAGTCTCTTTAACTGAGAAAAATGAGGAGGGGAACCACACAGGATGTAAGGATGCTCTCAATGATGGCTCTGTAAAACTGAACCAGTATTGATTGAGATACATTGGGTTTTTGCCTCAAAATGAACATCTTTCCATCCACACCGTCAAGCCAAAGGCTACCATCTCCAGTTCACCATCAAGCTGTTGGGATTGTGCTATCACAGGCCAGAGGGGAAGCCACTCGTGTTTTGCAGGAGGATATCATTTCTCTACAAAGCAAAGGCTCAATATGAGTGGTACCTCCCAAGGAAATCTGCTGCAGCTTCTATTCGAGGTATTTTCTAGTTCCACAAAAAGGGAGGCATACGGCCAATATTAGACCTGCGTGCACTGAACAAATACCTAAGGAAGTAAAAGTTCAGAACCCACAGCTCTTATTCGCTTTGTGTGCCCAGGCGATTGGTTCATATCCACTGACCTGAATGATGCCCACTTTCACATTTATTTATATATCCCCCACACAGAAATTTTCTCAGGTTTGCAGTAGGAGTCCGTGGGTGAAATGTGCAGATACATCAGTTGCGGCAGTCTGGAAACATACATAGATGACTGGCTGTAAGCAAGTCAAATGTATCAGGAAGCACAATAGCACACCAAGATGCTCTTAGAACACCTGAGTACACTGGGCTTCGCGATAAATGGGTCAACCCATTCATAGGTTTGACCCTAAACTCAGTGGCATTCAGGGCATACATATTGGTGGACAGAGTACAGGCTATTCTGTCATGCATGTCACTTTTCCGCAGGGGAGAAGTGATGAGATATGGGGTTTGCTTCAGGCTTTTAGGTCTTTTGGCAGCGGCACTAGTTTTCATCATTTTCATCCTCATCAAACCTGCCCTGTTAGGCTGCCTGTATATGAAGGGTTTTCAGTGATGGGTTGCCTCCCTCAGGCTGGATCCATCATGCCACGCCCTTCACCATGTCGCTGTGTCAATAACCTTTGCGATGTCCCTGCGTCCCTGGGTCCTGTCTTGACCAGAAAGGTGACCATGACAGATGCCTCCCTGGTGAGGTACGACACGATAAACGGTGTTTGTGCTCGAACCACATATACTGTTTAGAACTCCTAGCAATGCTCCTGGCACTGAAATGCTCCCCTTCCTGAGAGGGAATCTTGTGTTAGTCAGGATGGACAACACCAAGGTGGTCGCATATATAAACAAACAGGGTGGACTACGATCCCACCGTCTGCACATGTGGGCACACAAACTGATCCTGTGGAGTAGCTTGCGGCACATGAAAGGGGTTTGATTACTCAGCCCTGTATCTAAGCCTTTAATCACCCAATGGGACTTGGTTCTGGTACTGGAGGTACTTTCAGAACCTCCATTTGAACCTCTGGATCAGCTAGATTCCAAAGCATTCTCTTTGACAGCAGTGATGCTACTGGGATTGGTTTCAACACAGCATGTCAGTGACATTATGTGTGCAATTTCTGCAGGGTGAGGTTCAGGTCTTGCTGAAACCTAAACATACTTTCATCCCCAAAGTTTTTGACACACTACTCATGAGCCAGCCAATTATGTTATTGGCTTTTTATCCTCCTTCCTTTGTTTCTGAAGGACAGGAGAGGAGACAGCAGGGATGAGGAATTCTGACCAGCTGTGGATCACACGGTGGACCCCTACTCCTTGTGTAGAACAAGGAAGAGGCGTGTTTGTGTAGACTGTCTAGGTGACATAGTGCCAAGGATTATAAGGCAGATGTTAGCCCTGCCTTCACATCTCACACGTCATGTCTGCCAGCCAATCCTGGCTGGTGTAATGCAGTAGTGCTTCTGAGGACAGTGCAAAGGGGTGTGTCCTATAGTGAAATAATTCATTCATGCTATCAGAGAAACGGATTAAGGTCATAACTTGAAGTTACTTACCTGTGGCAGTCAGACTTACTGTACCAGTGTCCTTTATGAGAGCTACTACAGTGGTATCGGCTGCAAATTTGATGGGTTGGACTGAGGGACATAGAGAAATGCAATCATTTGTACATAAGGAGTATAATATAGGAAAGTAAGCACCTTGTGGTGCACCCATGCTGGTTGATAGGCTGTAATAGTCTTGATCTGCCCATACTGTCTTCTATCTGTTAGTTAGTTAGGAATCCATTGACAGGTTTCATTTGGGGCATCCAAGTGAAGAGGTATGGCATGCATTTGTTTTATGGGACTAAAGTATTGTAAGTATTGTAAAGTAATGTAAGTGGGGCTAAAGTCCACAAAAAGGATTGGCATAGACACCAGTATTGTCCAGATGGTCCAGGACATAGTGGAAGCTCACGTTGACTGCATGCTCCACATTTGGTCATATAATTGAACTGCCGTGGATCCAAATGGCAGCTTGTGTTCCTTTTCCAAATCGATAACACCAGAAGCTTACATGATTTCATGATCGCTGATGTCAGAGCCAATGTGCACAGATTCTACAAGACACTGTGGAACTGTACTGGAGGTATGGAGCACCATTTTTTCAGATGTTTCCCCAATTAATTTGATGATGATGATGGTGGAAAGTGCTGTCTAACTTGTCGGTCCAAAGTCTGAAATTTGTGTTCAAGTGGATTGGTAAATGTTCCTAGCATATGATTTCCATCATTTTCATCCTCATCAAACTTTTCAGTGAGCCCTCAAAATTTAATCCAAAAGCTGTTCATAAGGTACAAAAAAGGTTATTGTAATAATTTATTATTATTATTATTATTATTATTATTATTATCAGTATTATATTATTATTGTTTAATTCCTTCCTGTAGTTGGTGAAGATGAAAGCCACAGTGGTGACGGCTCTGTAGATCTCTTTACAGAGGAGGAACTTCTTCCTCTCAGTGTGCCTTCATTCAGATCTGTCACCAGACCATGGCCAGTTTCAGCTAAACCCAAGATTCCAACTCAGGATAGTACAGTGACACAAAGTGTGCCCAAGCCTCAGCTGGAAGAATCTGACTCTTCTCTACCTGTCAAGTTGAAAATGCTTAATAATTCCAGGCTTTCATCAGGAAAAAACCTCCAGCCCACCACAGAAAGCTTCACCAAGCTCAGATCCTTGCAGTCCTCAGCGACCACAGATAATTTCAGAGCCTTTTGGCCCACAACACACACCACACCTCAAACACTCCCTGGAATAGAGGATGAAAGAGAGGAGAATACCACTTCTCAGATGATGCTGAACATGGAATCAACTTCAAGTCACTTGTTGAAGTCTAATTCAGCTTCTTCAGAAATGACCGGAAACATCATACCAAACACAACAGCTGCTATCATCAGTCAGTCAGAGGTCTCTATGAAAACTTTAAATGAGCAAACCCACACCACTGGAACCATTTCCAGGGAGACCTTCAGTCAGGCCATTGAACAAAATACACTGTCAAGTGCAACACCATCATCGTCCACTCAGAGTCAAACTAGTATTATTCCAGAAACTTATTCCACCACAGTCACAGATGAGGGAAGCCACATGAAGACCAGTGCTGGGACGAAAGCTACTACCACAGACTCTGGCAATACAGAAAAATCTATCATTCTTACTACATCACATGTAAATGAGAGTGAAATTGATTCCAGCACAACTGCATCAGTAACCACAAACAGACTGGTCAATAGTACCACTACAACTATTATCAATGGCAAACACAACAAACACAACACACACAGCATTAGTTTGGTTAGAAAACAGAAAGACATAAAACAAAAGATCATTAAAACTCTGGAGGATCAGGATGTTGAGGAGAAACCTAAAAAGCAGCCAGGTAAACAAAGTCTCTATTGTTTTACAATTTCTTAATTGTTAGTTTAACTGCAGCAATACTACAAGAGAAAACCATGTAAGCAATTATTTTTAAATATTTTATGGGTGGTTTTGGAATCTTGCCTCAATGGATGTATAATTGCCTAATTTTGGGTGGGTATTGGGAAACTTTTCCCTCATTGGAAATGCCTTATAACTCACTAACAGCCCCCGGATTACACTGTCACAATCCTATTTTGAGGTGCTGTTTAATTCCTGTCCCGTGTCCTGTTCTGAGAATGCAAAATTGCTTTATGCAAAATCCTTGATTTATGCAAAAATGTTAACTTTTGAAAATTGATGAACCACTGAGTCTACAGGATATCAAAAAAACAGCAACTGTGCGAGTATTTTTGACTACAATGTAATATTAATAACAGAGCTAGTCCTAGAGGCTGCCTATACCAGAGACACTGGACGAGAAGCAGAGTACACTCTGGATGGAATGCCGGTCCATCACCATTCATTTGCTAATTTAAACATACCAAGGGGCAGTTTAGAGTAACTAGTCCATGTTCCGGCATGTTTTTGGGAAGTGGGAGCAAACTCGAGTACCAGGAAAAAACACACGGACATGTGAGAACAAGTGAGACGACCACACAGAGAGTAATTTCACATTTTCAAATGTATAGATTTCTTCTTTATTTATTTTTTTAGACATTCCAAATGATCCTTAACTGAACAATTTTTTTTTACCATCCAAACAGCTTGATTTATTTTGAGAATTAATTTAATTGTACTGGATGGTGAGATATAATTGGTTTGCAGGATTGATGTACTGTAGATACTAGGTACAAGAGATCAATACTTTAGGCTTATATTGTATGACCTAACCTAAAAAAATAATCAAAGTATGAAAGTATCAGCCAAACAAATAAATGTAAATTACATGTGGTCACATGTTGAGTTGGAAAGAGCGTATTGTGTTCAAGTCAGATTCTACCCTGAACTGTATATTAAGATCGTTAAAGAGGACTGTACACAGGACTGTTTTCTTGTTTGCAGGGGAATGCAAGGACACACTGGCCACAATCGCCGAACCCATAGCACACAACACATATGGTCGTAATGAAGGTGCCTGGATGAAAGACCCAATGGCTAATGACAACAAGATCTATGTTGCTAATTATTATTATGGCAACAACCTACTGGAGTTTCAGAACATGGATGTCTTTAAACAAGGTATAATTTCCAGTGAATATCCAGTGAGAAGAATTAGACTGAATTTTATTTTGTATGAAGGCATTTCCATAATTCTGTTAAAAAAATACAAGATTTCCATAAAACATGATACAATTAACTGTCATTTTCAGCCCTTTGGTTGAGGAATAATTTTAGTAACCGTCTTAAAATGCAATGGTTGAAGCAGCAACAGAAGGCTGAACAATTTTTGTATTTATGGAAATTTTAATATGGACACCGTCTCCCATTTGTTTGATTAGTAATATTTGTTAAAATGATTAATATTGACTCAATATTGCATTGCAGGCCGTTGCACCAAGTCCTATAAGCTGCCCTATAGCTGGCTGGGCACAGGCCATGCAGTCTATGGCGGTGCCTTCTTCTTCAACCGTGCTTTCTCACGTGACATCATCAAGTATGACCTCCGGCGGCGAAGTGTGGCTGCCTGGACCATGTTGCATGACGCTGCACTGGAGAGTGATGAGGTTTCATCATGGCGATGGAGAGGCCGCTCGGATGTGGAGCTGGCTATAGATGAAAGTGGCCTCTGGGTGATCTACGCTGCACTGGATGACGAGGGCTACCTGCAGGAAGTGATGGTGCTGAGCCGTCTAAACCCGGATGACCTGACCACACAACGAGAAACCACATGGCGGACAGGGCTGAGGCGCGAACGCTATGGAAACTGTTTTATCGTGTGTGGTGTCCTGTATGCTACTGACCACCATGGAGAACAGCGGGAGAACAATCTGAGCTATGCCTTTGATACACATACCAGAACACAAATGACCCCTCGGCTCCCTTTTGGCAATAATTCCACTTACATTGCTCAAATTGACTATAACCCTAAAGAAAAGGCACTGTATGCCTGGAACAATGGCCACCAGATCACTTACGATGTTGTATTTGCATACGTAGACCCGTTTTAGATAATTCTAAAGTGTACTATATATTATTTGGGGAAATGTATTCCTATGATACAATATGTGTATGAAATGTGGACTGTGGAGCAGTCCACTTAGCATTTTTGTTATATATTACCCCTCATATCTCTCATTATGCTGATGTTTGTACTGGTTATCTATAGTCAACCCCCATCCTGCAAAACCCTGCCTTTAATATTATTAACACCATTACAATTAATATTTGGTGATGCTTCTCTGGGAGAGAATGTCCATTGTCCAATATAGTTATAGAACTCCTTTAGAGGAGTTACATCACTTACATCACTTTTCCATAAAGAACATTTTAAACTGTGTGCACATGTGGAATTCCCTCTTCAATTAAGACACAGTTTTGTTTTGTTTTTTACAGGAGTTCAAAACATTGATTTATATGTTGTTAGAAACTCTGTCTTTGGCTCTATCTTAGCCTCCTGGCAGAGGCAACCTGGTTCAAGCTGAAATGTCCAGGCTAGTAGAATTCATGGTGGCATCAATATTCACAGGAACTACCAGTCACAACACAGCCTCAAAGCATCACTTATCCACCTCCATGTTTTTCATCCCCAATGGGGTTCATGGCCAAAAAGTTTGAGTTTGACCACACACACTTTCATTTGTAGTTTCTGAGGGCTTCTTTAATGCAACCCTTTCAAACTGTGTTATTGTTGAGATGGCATCTAACAGTTTTTTAAACTTCTGCAAAAAATCTATTGTGCAGTTCAGTACAATTCTGAACCTTTGCTGTGCAAATAAAAAAAAATTCCCCCATTTATTTCAAATATTAAATGTAAATATTACACTACTTTTGGGGGGTAATAATTACTATAAATACTATTAATATATATACTAATAAATAATATAAATGGTTTTCAAGATAGTAATGTATTGTTTTGCTTAACAGTTCTTATGGGGGAAAAAACTAATGTTATAAATTCAAAACACAGAAGAACAGCTTAACCAAATATCAAGTTTACAGTGAGGGAAAATATATCACATGGGTCAGACACTTTTGATTAGTTCCAGTGCATCCAATATCCAATTCAAATTTACACACATAATGTCTTTTGATTTTGTACATAAAAAGTATGTATTCATAAGTATAAACCAAAATATGTTTAAAAAGAAAATTGATAGGGAAAAAAAAGTATTTGGAAACACAAATGACCAACATTAGTACTTTGTTGCAGAGCGGTGTTGGCAATTACAGCTTTGAGACATCTGTGGTAAGAAGTTATTAGGTTTTTGCAGCATTGTGGTTGAATTTATCCCATTCCTCTCAGCAAAACATCTGATGAACTCGTAAATTCAAAATCCTCCATAGATTTTCAATGGGATTCAAGTCAAAAGACCATGCAGTGACTTCCTGAGTTATTGTGGCTGTATGTCTGGGTTCTTTGTCTTGTTGAAATGTCCATCTTCTCCCAAGTTTCAGTTTCATGGCCGATGATATTAAATTCTCCACTAATATGTCCTGGGAAATTGTGCTTCACTGTGGACGTGGCATTCTTAAGATCCTGCACACAACCCTTCTTTCTCCAAACATGACGCACTTAATTAGTGCCATATTGCCAAAAAGTTTTATTTTTGTTTCATCTGACCAGAGTATATTGTTACACAAGAGTTGTGATTTGTCTTAACGCTTTTAGACTTGCAGCTTCTTTCTTTTTTTTAACAAAGGAACTGTCCCTGCTGCTTTCAGGTTATCTTGCAACTGCAGGTGATTGATGGCTTCTCTCTTACCTTCTTTATGATTAGTCTGAGAGTGTGTTGTGAAATCTTGCATGGTTCACCTGTCTGGGGATGATTATTTGGAGCTCCATGAAATGTCCACCCGTATATTATCGAGCCAATTGTAGTGAAAGAGATGTTTAAGGTCTTTACTAAGGTTTTGTAGCTTTTTCATTCAAGCATTGTTTGATAATGTTGTCTCTGAGAACTTTAGGAAGCTCCTTCACCTGCACCATGACTGCTATGTACCATGATGTGCATGTGTCATCTGAATACTTTTTTCCCTTTCAATTTTGTTTTGAAACATATCTTTATTACCCCTCAAAGGGTACACACATCATGGTATATAGTCATGGGAAAAAGAAAGTACACCCTCTTTCAATTTTATGTTTTTATTTATTAGGGTGTAAATATAACAATTGTGTGGTCCTCAAAGCCCATTGAGTTGAGAACATTTTTTTTTTTTTGTTGCTAAATGTGTTTCCACATGTTACTGAATTGTAGGGTGTACTTATTTTTCCCCACCTGGATTCTGAATGTTGCTTTACTTTTTGGGGAAAAAATACCTACATATTGAATTCTTTGTTAATAGAAGTTAGAGAGCACAACACAATATTTATGGAGCTATATAGAAAATTCTAAAAGGTTCACAAACTTTCCAGCACCGCTGTATTCTATCTATCTAGATAGATACAGCGGTTCTGGAATATATA
>JANDJT010000148.1:20372126-20386892 GCA_024331685.1 Stegophilus panzeri | reverse complement strand
TCACCCCTTCATGGTAACGGTGTTCTCTAATATCAGTGCCCTCTTTCAGCAGGATAATGCTCCCTGATACACTGCAAACATTGTTCAGGAACGGTTTGAGGAACATGACAAAGAGTTCAAGGTATTGACACGACCTCCGAATTCCCCAGATCTCGATCCAATCAAACTTCTGTGGGATGTTCTGGACAAACAAGTCCGATCCACGGAGGCCCCGCCTCACAACTTACAGTACTTAAAGGATCTGTTGCTAACGTCTTGGTACCAGATACCACAGCACACCTTCAGAGGTCTTCTGGAGTCCATGCCTTGGCGGGTCAGAGCTGTTTTGGAGGCACAAGGAGAGGAGAAACTACACAATATTAAGCAGGTGGTTTTAGGTGGGGTTTTTTTTAAATCCTCCTTAACCTCATGTCCTTTTTTTTTTTTTTTTTTTTAAACCATCTGCCAAGTTGTCTTCTATAAGCAGTACACAAGCCCTAAATTAACATATTATAGCCTCCCAGATCCTGCATTTCCTACAGTGAAACAAGCTGACATTATATAGTGTATACCGTCAATATACTGATTCATGGTTGTATACACACTGCTGTCGGTTTTATCCTCTGAGGTCCTTAACGTGCAGGATTTTGGATTTTCCCTGAAGCATGTGGAACGACATTATCTGTATGGTCACATTACAGTCAAGACAACGCAATGGTCAGATTTTCTCACTCATTACTTACCAAAAGTTACAGAGACTCTTTTTCCCCCTTAACCTTGATGGAGAAAAATGACTATCATTAAAAACAGATGTGGATCAAACAACCCGCTCTGAGACTATTGGTCACACCAACAGAATTGTTTACGATGCCTAACCAGTACAGCACTTTCACTCAACATGATCAGACAAGACACAGACGTGCTCAAACAAATACTTAAACAAATCACTTCTGACCCTGAAGTCATATGAAGTCATCTACAAAGACTGATTAGCTTTTATCTAATGTTAGCTTTTTTAAAACACAAACATGTTATTTCTAGCAACGCACAACACTCTGAGAGCAAAGCCTGAAAGTTTTAACAGAGACAATACATATCAGATGTGTTTCCTGAAGTCTACAGAGAAATAAATCAGATTTCTTTCTCTCTCTCTCTCCATTGCCGTGACACTGAACTGCTGTGGGTGGTTTTTCATGGAGTTGTGCATGCGTGAGTGCGTGTGTGTGCGTGTGTCATCTGCCACGTTGGAGCAGAAATTTCTGATCCCTTCTGTACCTTTCAGGGAAAAAAGCAAAAGACAAAACCAGAAGGAGAAAGAAACACCAGGAGAATAACACATAAAGCAGCCCTTTCATTATACAGCGTATACAGTCGAGAGTACTCTACACTCCTAAACGTCAATCGCAGAACGACTAGGACACGCACAATTAGATAAAACCGCATAGGCTGAAAACATCTGCGCCGTTTTGGAGTAGAGAACCTGGGGGGGTTTTACTGGGATCTCAGATCATCCCAGAGGTTCCAGATGGGGATTTCTGTGTGAAATGTTTGATCACTCATGCCATTGAAAAGCTAATGCGCACCAGTTTCCCCGGTTCGTTTTGCAATGCACATCCAATCACCTGTATGTAGCAATATGCGTGACTGCGTATTTTCGTCTATATTTTGCAGCCTCGTGTAGGACATCTGAATAATTACATAACATCACGAGTAACACAAACACACACAAAATGCAGCCAGACTGCACAGCTGGCCTTACGTCAGCGGAAACATAACAGCGGCGTCGCACAACCCTCTGAACGCACACATACGGTGGGATCGCAAAGTGTTCAGACCCCTTCACTTCTGCATTGGATTCTGAACGCATGTATTTGCCATTTTTACGGATCAACCTACACTTAATCCCATCGTTGCGGCGTTCGCGAACTGTTACGTTGCTTCTGGTGTGCATAACGAGCACGTAACATACCCAAGATACCTAGAAAGTAGGTTTGTGTTTTTATTATTTCTGCCAGCATGGCCTAATAAACAGCACGAGCAAGCCCTCGCCCTCATCGTCCTCCTAGTCCTCGTTAACACGTCTAGACGTAAACATCGGGAAATGAAAGTCCCATCTGCCGTCTCACATTCACCTTTTGAACTCGAACCCGATTGTCGTCAGGGCACAGCGTAAAAGAAAAGAATCGGAGTTTCCGTTCCCAATACTTTCACAGGGGACTGTATAATTCAGGTCCTGACAATAATGAAAATTAAACTCAGTAAAAACCATTATCAACATAGAGGACAAGGTAACACCCTTGGCTCTCAGCAGAGCATACCAAATCGAAGAAGTTTAAAGGTCCAGGATTTCTCAGAGTCGCTCTGGCTGCATACAAATCCCCTGACAAGCTTGGACCAATCTCAGGAAATAGTTTCTAATTACAGTGTTCCATTACTGTTAAGGGAGAAAACTGTACCATGAGTACTATTAAACTCAGTATAGGGACACTGCTGTTTGTTTCTCCTTTATTTATCTACAAAACTCTGTGGAACAGTAACTCAATGTTCGTACGATTAACATTTATACGGTCCTGACGACACGAATCACATCAACACGGGCAACTAGCTGTGGAAAAGTCGTCAAACCAACATAAAGTGAATTTTCTGTGACTGCGCTTATCTCCGATACGAGCACAAGGCCTCACTAAATAATACCAGATGTTATAAGCATAATTTAATCAATTTCAAAACCCTTCATACAATTTCATTAAAAACGGGATTCAAGTCAGAAGATTGGTTCGACTACGCAATGCCTTCGAGTTACTCCGGCTGCGTGTTTGGGGTCTTGTTGAAACGTCCATCTTCTCACCAGTTTCCATTTCTTGGCCAATGAGGTTAAATTCCGCCTCTAATACGTCCTTGTATATCGGTCCGCTCGTGTTTCGTTCAATGATACATAACGACCCAGTACCGCTTGCAAAGAGGCAGCGCCATATCACGATGCCCCCATCACCATGCTTCACCATGGGTACGCTGTTGTTTTTTTCCCCAAAACATGACGAGCTGAATTATGTTAAATGGTGTGCACTTATATAGTGCCTTTTCACCTTAGCGGCTCTACCATCTGAGCCGCAGACAGCTGCTCCAAATTATTGCCAAAAAGTTCTATAGTTTCATCTGACCAGAGCTTTTAGATGCACAACATCTCTGTGCTTATTACAACTGTAGTGAAAGGGATGTTTAAGGTCATTCCTGCAGCTCTGTAGCTTTTTACGTTATTTAGTAATGTTGTCCTTGAAAACTTTAGGAAGCTCTAGAACTTGTGTGTGTGTGTGTGTGTGTGTGTGTAATATAATATAAATATATATATATATATATATATATATACACACACATACACACACACACACACACACACACACATATTTGAAGTGGATACACAGTATATGCACTGAAAGTATATTATATCATTTTTAAAAAAAATCATCTGTACAATTATTTACCCTCACTGTACATGCATGTTTGTATTGGTCCATGGCTGGGGTGATTTAAAAAAAAAAAAAATAAATAAAATAATAGAGAGGGAGAGAGAGGAACTGGTGAATGTGCCATGTACGTGGTATGAGCTGTTTTATATGTATTAACTAAACCACAAAACAGAGCATACAGTCAGTGACTAAATCCTACTATTTAAGTACTACGCAGTATGAGAACATTGGCAGACATCTTTTACTATCTAAGTGAAAAACTGCACTTAATTTATTCATTTCTACGGTACCTCTGCCTTCTTCTTCTGAGGTTAGGGAAAACAGTACAGTGAGATAATGGTAGTAAGTTTAGACGTTATATAAGCTTACCTTCTAATACAGCGCGAATCATCTTCATGAAGTCGAAGTCGTTAAATACGATTAAACGGATTATTACGGATTTGAATTTCTCAGCGGATGCAAGAAATTGTAGACACTTTTTAAAGGCCATTTTAAAAATATTAGAAGAGCCTCAGGACCAGAAACGTTCATGTTGACTATTAGTCAAAAACCTAACGGGTTATTCTTTGCCATAAGTTGCATTTTTTTGCATGCTGTTACAGCTGATATCTGAGAAATATTATGCGTTTGCAGGACACAGAACCAACTAGTACTCAATAACTGCTGGAGTTCCAGGATCTCTAGCAATGATGTGTAGCAGGATGTTCATGAGGAAAGGGGAGTGATGTCTTGTGCACATACAGTAGCTGGTCTTTTTTTAAGTCACCAAGACATAAATGCAAAGTCATGGTGTTTTTCCTCAATCTGCTTATTACGTGTAAATTTTTTGTGATTCTTTACGAATCCTAAAGTGACATGAAATGTTCACCGACCTTGCCGGCTGGTATAAACGTGCAAGCATGGTCAGGTGTTCCCCCTCTTTTACATAATAATACACAAATCAACTTTTGGCATCTGCATGATCTTATATGGCGTACGGTACTTTTGCGAAACCACGTACAGCAGCGCCACCAAAGGTCCTGTGTAAAAATCGAGCAAATGGCATCGTATGAACTGGAGGCTGAGGCAGATTTCTTTCTCGTCCAGACTGTACAGTAGATTCGTGCGCCCTATCAGTGACGGTCGTGCCGGGTGATTACAGAGTGACATGCCCGGTAGATTTCACGTGTACCGAGGCTAATCTATCTAGACTACTTCACCGACACGTTCATAACCTGCACAAGGTGGGTTACTTTCTCAAATCATTCCTTTTTTCAAAACGCCTTTGAAGAAATGAGAAGTATACAGTCTAAGCAAACACTGAATCTAATTAAAGTACAAATGACAGTTTTGTGCGGTTTGAACGAAAGCGGTGTTTAACGACAAGCGCAGCTTTTTCTCTCGACCGCTCTTGTCTCTCTGAAGAGGCGAAGCATGATTTACAAATAAAGATTGAACAGCAAACATGAACGATGGTGCGCATCGGTCTTTCAGCGAGTGTAATAGTTTTATGCCTATGATTAGACCCTTTGCTATAATAATAATAATAATAATAATAATAACAACAATAATAATGGTTTTATAATATCATGACCAGCCATCATTGCTCACAGAAGATGTAAGGAAAGCATCAGTGTTCATACACCATCGCCAAACGCAAGAATCGATCAAACACCGTGCGACAGATTTAGGGATGGAAAACTGTAGAAAATATGAGGTATTATATGCTGAATCGCTGCCAAATCACACAGAAAAGCACATTCTCACAATCTGACTCCATTTCCACATTCTGGAAACCTCCGTCTCCTCCTCTCTCCCTCGCAGACCTTCTCTTTATTTTACACCCACCCTCTTGACACGTGTCAGTCTAAGGAGGTGATTTTTTTTTTTTTCCCCCCAAACTGAGGACAGCCCATCTGGAGTAGTAATTCGCTGCAAACCATTTGACGACCAAATGTGATCAGAAGCAGAACCAGAGCCTCGCTTTCTTTTCTGCTCTCCATTTCTCCATCTCACTTTCATCAGCTTGGCTCAATGAGCTCGTTGGATCGTAATGATACATGATGTGCACATATACTGTAGACCTTTCCCTAAAAGCTCAGTTTAAATAGCCTTATGTGTATCACCTGCCACACAAAGCACGGGATCCATTCTGCTTTCACTAATAATGCTATTTATGATCTACTAGTTCACTTGAAATTATCCACAATTCCTGTTTAAATTGTAATATTTGCATGAGCTGACAGATTCCAATCTTTCCGGCCGCTACACAAGTGGCTTTCTGGTTACTGGTCATTTGTGGGCTTAGCGTTTCCAGAACTGTATATCCACTTCCTCTAAATCAAAGACGCTTCAAGCAAAATGCTAATATACGGCTAGCAAAACCCAAACTTAGTTGTGCAGAGTTAGCATTGTTTTCTTTGCTTATATCTATACAGGCCATAAGAGTGTACAGTAAAATAGTGTATAGAATATGTTATATAATAAAGTGTATAAAAAAAGTGTATAGAATATAATAATAAAGTGTCCAATGAGAAGACTACTCAAGGAGCAAGTTACTAGCGACTTCGGAAATGATTCAAATCCCAAATTTCGGGGCGTTTTCACACCCGGCTCGTTTTCGCCCTTGGTTCGGTTCGTTTAGACATGTACTGTATGAACACTGTATTACACTCGGAACAAAAATTGTGCACAATACACACACACATATATATATATATATATATATATATATACATACACACACACACACACACACATACATACATTTCTACATGAATAATGTGCTTAATCAAGTTCTTTTTGTGCACTGTTAGCACTGCAAGGGTGAAGGACATTTGGTGGTTTGAATAATCTAAGCTGTAAACTCAAGACCAAAACCTGGACCAAGCTATAGATGCATGGCATCTTTTGGCTATTTGTTAAAGACTTACATCCTCGTCTGACGGAGGGTTCCGGAGCGAGATGCCTACAACAGGCGGAGGGGCAGCAGGGGTGGCGGGCTTTGTGGGCACAGTTAGCACCCGGGTACCTGCGGGAACAACCTGTGGAGGCTGCAGCTGCAAAACCTGGGTGGGCTGTGAGAGCAAGGTGGGATGACCTAAGCAGAAAAAGGCAAACGTACATTAGAAACAGGCTCAATCTTATCAGCTGTAAGAGGTACATCTGAATAACGCTGTCAAACAAAACGTTCCTTGTTATTCTCCACAGTTTTCACTTGACATCCACACTTTCAGAACTACTTGGTAGAGACAGCAGGGAGACTCTCCAGACTTTGGGCACTGAATGTGATCCCAGTGATTACACTAAAAGACCAGAGGAACGCACTACACACCATCCAGGGCTTATTCTCAATGCTAAAACATGTTCCAGGCGCGGTCTCGCACACGGAGCACAGCTGTCACCGTATGGCGACTCGCCCCGGGATGAGTTACAGAACATACAGAACATCTCCCAGAATTCCACCAATATAGCAAATCAATATTGTCTAAATGATGACAACACGTTTCACAGAGAAAACGCAGCAGTCATAAAATACGTGTCGTGTCCGCCAGTGGCCAAGCGTGCACAGGATTACTCAAGGGTCCCTAGAAGGACCTACCAGTCAAGTTTCATAACAATAGCTGAATGTTAACCCTGTGAAATGCCTGTTGTAAGTCGAGGCCATGCTTTTTACTTGGTAATCTAGTTTATAAAACATTGGCCAGTGAGTTTTTAGCTTTCCGCATTTCACAGCATTAACATCGAGCTATCTTTACAAACCTTCAATAGTATGTCTATCTAGGAACAAGCTCCAGTATGGCGGTATTCAGCTACAATTTTACGAGGGTCCAGTGACATTACATTTCTTGCTCAGGCAAGAAAACGTCCAGATAAGCAACAGTTACCTGTTTAATGTTTAGCCATTAAAGATTACTTCATGGTTAGTTCATAAGACAATTTGCTGTGATTATGTTTTGGTTTGTATTGAAGTTATTTCTGCTAAAGGGGGCAATACTAGCTTCTGAGGCCAAGGGTGTACTTACTTTTTCCACAGAAGAATCTCACATCTATTGATATTTCTGTTGAAGAAATGATTGAAAAAGCGAATTTGCCTTGTGGTTTTGTTCAAGTATATCAACAGGCATTGTTTCAAAGATGATCAAATGTCTGCTCGTCCAAATATGTAAATAAATAAATAAATAAAAACCACAATAATTTCCATGGGGTGTACTTATTTTTTCACAAGTGTAAAAAAAGTCTACACACCCCTGTTAAAATGGCAGGATTTGGTGATGAAACCAAGATAAATCATGCCAGAATTTTGTCTACATTCAATGTGAAATTACAACATATAAAAAATAAGTGGAAAAACGGCTGCGAGGCGGCTGTGGATCAGGTGGTAGAGCCACTAATCAGTTGGGGTGTCCACTAATCGTAGGGTTGGCGGTTCAATTCCCGGCCCACATGACTCCATATGCCGAAGTGTCCTTGGGCAAGACACTGAACCCCAAGTTGCTCCCGATAGCAAGTTAGCACCTTGCATGGCAGCTCTGCTACCATTGGGGTGTGAGTGAGTGTGTGTGTGAATGAGACACAGTGTAAAGCGCTTTGGATAAAAGCGCTATATAAGCGCGCCATTTACCATAAACATAAGTGTTCACACCCTTTTATAACGGGGGGCGTGGCTGTGTTCAGAATGAACCAATCACATTCAGTCTCACGTTCAAAAGTAATTATCATACAGCTGTCATCAATGAAATTATTCCGATTAATCACAAAAAAGATCGTCTGTTTCTGTAGGATTGTCTTCACATCTTCTTGGTTTCATCTCACTGGTCCTGGAAGCCCTGGTCCACAAAGAGCTGACCAAGCATGTACAGGGTCTCGCTGTCGAAAGGAATCGATCAGGAGAGGGGTATAAAAAAAATGTCCAAAACATTAGATGTACGTCCCCTCCAAAAGACAAAAACTTACTAAAAGAGGCTGCCGAGAGACCAGCAGGAACATCTGACACGTTTACATACAAGTCAAAGTCCATTTACACATCACTCCTCTTTGTTTTTAGTAGCGTTTTCCATACTGTACCAATTTTTTCGGAATTCGGGGTTGTACATTTCAATATGTTGTCATTTGTCTAAAAAGTGAACCAGCGTTCAGAAACCAGGTGGGGGAAAAAATAAGTACACCCTTATAATTCCGTTAAAATATAACTACATACTGAAATCTGTTGTGTTTTTTGTTGTTAAATGGAAACACAAAAATACCTTTAACTTAGCTGACATAAGCGTCAAATCAGAGGTAGCTTGTGAGTGTCACACTGGCTCACCACAACGCTACAGAAATCCCATCTGAAGCGTGAGAACATTTTTACAAGTAAAGGACCAAACAAAAACCTGTGGATCTATTCAGAGCTGCGCAATACGGAAAAAACAACAACACACAAAGTGCTGTGTTGCAGCTCCGAAAAGTTTTAAAACACCACTTGGAGTGCTTGGAGTGACTGAACACTTCCTGACCTGCAGGGGGAGCCGGCTGGATGGTGACGGGCGCGGGTTTGACCACGGGAACGATGGTCGCCTGCACCGGCTGGATGATGATGGTTTTGGTCTGCAGTGCAGTGATGAGCGGTTTAGGCTGAATGGAGACTTTAGGGCTCAGATGAATAGGCCTCAGGACAGGTTTAACTAGAAGGAAAAGAAAAGCACGACTGATTACACAACACCGACACCAATCTGACCGGATAAGAACAACAGAGCACGCTAGAAATGCCTCGAGTGAAATAAAATGATGTATAAAGGGTCACAAGAGAAAAATGACCGTACAGTAGGAAGGAAAAATTCCAAATGTTTTTGTTAGTAATTTTTGTATATATAAGGTTATACAATTGTCATGAATAATCCATTACAAATATTTATGACGACACCACACAGCCAGGGTTATAAACATTCACAGTTATTTTAGCCGTGGACCACGAATACCACGGTGCATTGGAGTTAATATTAGATAATGAATATTTTATGCCGTCTCATGCTACGGTTCATATTTAAACACTTTCAGTGTGTGTGTGTGTGGTTTCTCGAACGTAGCGACAGGCTGAGCGCGTTCACCTTTCGTCTGATTGGTCTTCTTGACCGGCTGCTTCTCAGGGGATGGCTGAACAGAGCTGCTGGAGTCTGAGCAGACCGACAGCGGAGAGGGCTGAGACCAGGTGGAGAGCGGAGACAGCGCTTCGTCCTGCAGAGGACAGAAAAACATCATTGAGACACACAAACGCAGGACAACTGAAAGGCTCGTTAGTGATGCACCGGCTGCTCGGTATGGTAAAAGTACTCCGAGCTGTCGGCAGGTTGTCACCGCCTCTCACAATGAGACTAACGAGCAGAGTGACAGACATTCGTTAGCACGCCAGCGTCTTAATTACATGGCATATCCACGTGAACGTGTGTGAAAGCCTTTCGCGCTTTTTCACGTGCACGCACTCTCTCTCTATCTCTCACACACACACACACACACACAAACACACACAAACACACACCCACCCATCTGGACAGGTTAATGCGTATTCTCAAGACAGCTGTGAAAGGTCAATCTTCATTATATACTCTCAAACTGGATAATTGTGCGTTTCCTCGATAACGAACACTGTTTGGTACTCTGGTCTACTGTATACTAAGCACACAGCTGCAATTACGAGTACAGCTGTGTCGCTATGCGCGTTTTACACGAGTATAAGAGGTCGAGCAGCGCCGGGTACAGCTTTTAGGCGTACAGTTATGAACCACAGCTCACTATTTTCATGCTGTCTGTTTCTGAGCGCAGAACCTGCCAATGCCTGGTTATGTTTGGTTGGAGTACCGATCCAATAATAATAATAATAATAATAATAATAATAATAATAATAATAATAACATAATTAGTCCACCATTTTAAAAACTTACCCATTACTATAGAAACGATAACATATTAGAACACTTGTTACTATTAACCTTGTTTATTTTGATAGAAAGCACCTTCTGACCAATCAAATTTGAGATACTGGCAGCGTCCGGAACCTTCTACAGGTATGCCATCGTTAACCGACTGTACAAAACAACGCTGTCCTCAAATAAACAAATAAACAAACACTCATAACCTACATACATACATACATACATACATACATAACGGTATACATGTACACTTCCTAGACCATTTTACTATTCCTAATAACTACATTTATTACATTAAGTATAATTTGCAGTAAGCAACATCCAGCTGCACGAACAGCTGTGCTACGAACGCTACTAATTAAGGTTTAACACCGAATCTTATGTACGTAATTCAAGGTATTCGACAAGGTTTTTTTAAACATAATTATGCACAGCACATGGTTTTTTGAGTAAACACCTGCAGGTTTGTAAACTCCACATGTTTCCACATCTGCCACGGTCTCAAAAATGGCTGAAGAGGTTCCTGGGTTAGAACATATCTATCTGCAAGCGTCAAACCTGATTAAATAAACAACATGTCCGGGCGGCATCTGTAAAGCTGCAGGCAAAACTCAGGCTAGCAAACAGAGACGACTAGTTAATTTCATCACGGCCAGATATTAGGTTAATCATGCCCATGCCCTTTAGAAGAACTCTGATAAAAGGTGCAGGATGACAGGAACGGAGAGGTGAAACATTTTAAAGACTACTACTAAGGGAATGACCACAAACAGGTGACGACCTAAACAAATAAGATGCAAAAGGGACACACTTAAAACAAACTCGGACTGAAAACACACAGATGGAAAAAAAAAAAAAAGTTCTTTGAGCATGATTATTGTCAATCTAGGCTTCCACACACACACACATACACACACAGAGTTTGCTTACAAGTAGAGAGTAGGGCGAATGGGCCTCGGTTGGCGTGGGTGAAGAGACTGAACTGAACGTGTGGGTCGGAGAGAGCGAATCTGCTGAAATGTCTCCATCTGCAGGTTAAAATAAACAAGAGACAGTTCTCAATAACGCCGCTGAGTGGAAATAAATAAATGAATACAAATTCAGAGCCACGATATGGTTTCGAAGCCTAAAGCGACTGCTCGGATGTAGACGGATTCCCAACCCCGCTGCTGGAGTAAACCGTCACACGGTCCGAGACTAGAAGATCTACCTGTACACACACTGCTGGAGTCTCCCCACACCTCGGCGCTCCAGGCAGGGAGATCCACGTCCAGGTTCAGATCAGCAGCACTCCCCGTCTGTGAAAACAAGCAACACCAAAACAGCTCTTCTAACAATCTGAGAGAATTAATTTAAAATAAATAAATAAATAATTTTTACAAAAACCACACGGTTTAAATCATATCATGAAATCATATCAATTTTTTTTTTTTTTTTTAAAACAGGGTTAATCATCATGGAAGTAGAAATTTTTGCAATAAAGAAAAAGAGAAATATGCGTGTGTGTGTGTGTGTGTGTGTATGTGTGTGTCTGATCTTCGGACTTACATAGCCAGCATTCTCTAGAGCCTGCAGCAACTCCTCAGCATCTCCCAGGCCATCTAACTCATCAAACAAACTGATATCTAGACAAGAAAAGGACAGTGAGGTGATGATGGTGATGATGTGAGGGATTGAAATGCTGACCAGTGTCAGGACCTATTCACATTGAATTGCACTTGCTCCAAAATATGCAAATATTTCTCCAAAGGTATTTTGAACACAAGTATAAAAGTATATTGCACATTGCACATTGAGTCATTTGCCAATGCTCACAATATATATTTAATTCATTAAAAGATAAAGTGTCATATTTTCTCCATTCGTAATCTGTTTAACAGCATTCCTATTAATCATTTATATAACAGCCATAAACACCAGAAGAAATGATATAACCCATCATATTCAACTCCTGGCAAAAAAATGACGGAATTGCCACGTAATTTGCATTTCTAAAACAAACACCAGCGCACATCTAAAAACGCAAATGAGTCTGCAGCTAAGAGAGAGAGAGAGCGTGCTTACTGAGCTTAACCTGGGACTCTTTTCGAAAGGAAACAAGAGAGTAGTCAATTCAAACAACGGAACGGATTTAAACGCGAGCGCGGTAGAAGGTGTCGTTTTTCCCGGTCAGCTGTGACTAAAATGCCGTGAAGGTATAAACAAAACGGGAAGGGTATAAAGGAAACCGTACGTCAATGCGTCAGGATAGAAAAATGCACAGCGATACGCCTTTGAAAATAGAAAAAAAAACGCACATCGAAACAGGAAAACAAGGTGATAGTGGAGGAAAGAGAAGCGATCATGATGAAAGTGGTATTCAGTGACGAATCATCGAGAGGAGATGATGCTGGAACTTTCGTCTGGTGCGGTACTAATGAAACCTCTAGCTAAAGATGGGGACTCATTGATGATATGGGGTTGCATGTCAGGTAAAGCACCAGGGGAGAGTTCTCTCATTGCACTGATAGAGAATAGGTTTGGTGATGATGACATCATTGTTCTGGATGATAATGCATCTTGCCACAGAGCAAAAACGCGTTAAAGCGTTTCCTTCAGGAAAGGCAAATCGACTCAACGACACGGCTGGCAAACGTTCCAGATCTCAATTCGATTGAAAATGTACAGTGGAAATTAAAAAAAAAAAAAAAAAAAAAGGTCCTGCAAAGCTGATCCTTCAACCGCTATTGGAGAAAGCTGGAACCAGTTTGATGGAGAAGTCCACACCTCAAAGAATTCAGGGCCGAGGAGGAGCAACAAAGTACTAATTGTTTTAGATTTCCCCCAATAATGTCTTCCTCTACTTAATCTGGGGGGGAAATATGCCATTAATTAAAACAATTTAACTGAATTTGTTTGTGGTATGTTTCGTGAAGCCAGAAAGTTCAGCTATTAAACAAAAAAAGTGCCTTTTTTTTCATATCTGTGATTTGTTTACTTGCTACGAAATGAAAAAGTCGGGTGAGCATCCTCCTAAGTGTGGTGATTCCATCTTCTTCTTTTTTTGCCAGGCGTTGTATATTCCGTATGTACCAATAAATAATATATAACAATAATAACTTAAGTTATAATCACAGGAAAACTCCATCCGTAAATGTTAAACCCGTAAATGTCTACTTCCAATAATCTTCACACATTAGTGATCATATGCATAACTTGAATCGTATTAACTCGAACCGTATTACATTGAACCGTATTAACTCGAATCATGTAAGTGATATATGTTCACACACAGCAGTGATAGGCCTGTTAAATATGTCTGAATGATAAAAGCCAGAAGTGGTACGAAATGAAGAGGCGTTACTGGGAGCTGTTATTGCTGAGCTGAGGATCAGCTGGTGTGTGTGTGTGTGTGTGTGTGTGTGTCTCTGTGTGTGTCTGTGTGTCTCTGTGTGTGTGTGTGTACTGACCCCACTCTCCGTCCTGATCAATGCACATGTTCGCCGTGTCGATACTCATAGCTGTAGGAGTGTGTGGACTCGATGGATCCTCGACGTTCAACAACAACAACTCTTTCGACATACTTCCGTGAAGACATTAGTGACAGAATGAGAACGTTTAACTTGCTGAACATCTACCACATCTCAGTACTGATCAAAACATTTCCTGCTCGAGAAATATCTACACTACGTACACGTCTGACTTTAGCGTCTGTCTACGGGTACCGGAGAGGGTCACGCGGTGACGCGCACTGCAAAACAGTTTACCGCCGCAAGATGGCAGCAAAACGCAGCGAGGGGCTTTCCAGGTTTCCTTCCGGCCATTATTAAAGCAGGTCTAGTTAACAGGTCCACGTCTGAGGATCCTGAGGAGTCTGAGTCAGGGTTCCAGTACTGCTACTTTCACATGTCTGTGTTCAGTAGCTTTCCAGCGGCAAACTCAAAAAGTTTTAATCATGAAATTACTCACAGTCATTCACAACCAGCTACACACTAGTGTTTCCTGGTAATTGGTCAATAAAGCAGGTATATTATTACAAAACTACTATAGTTGTTGCTTGTGATTACTGAAAAGCTTTATATAAAGTTTAATATTGGACTGTCGTCCTTCATTCTATTTGTTGGTGGTATATTATTTGTACAGTTTGTTCTGTCACATGAGTAAGATACGTTCCATACTATCGTATTACTTTTTTATGAACATTTTTATCATTTGTATTTGTTTATACAGTCCCCTGCAAAAGTACTGGAATGGCAAGGAAGAAAAGTCTTCAATGTGTAGCGAAAATAATAGAATTGGCCTTGCCGTTCCAATACTTTCGGAGGGGACTGTGTGTATCTCTCTCTCTCGCTCTCTCTTTCTCTCTCTCTCTCTCTCTCTCTCTCTGTATATATATATATATATATATATATAGAGAGAGAGAGAGAGAGAGAGAGAATAGAAAAAGAATA
>JANDJT010000148.1:20292637-20304591 GCA_024331685.1 Stegophilus panzeri | reverse complement strand
CTGCCCTGTGGAGGTTGTTGGTGATGTCACTGACTGTTGTTTTTGGGTTTTACTTCACAGCTCTCACAATGTTTCTGTCATCAGATGTTGTTATCCTTGGTCGACCCGTTCCATGTCTGGATGTTAGTACACCAGCGGTTTCTTTCTTTGTCAGGACATTCCAAATTGTTGTATTGACTATACCCAAAGTTTGTGAACGTCTCTGATTGATTTTCACTCTTTTCTCAGCTTCAGAATGACGTGCTTTTCTCCCATAGACAGATCCCATGTTGGTTTATCCTTTTTAACAACAAATGCATTCTTTTCTTCACAGGTGAAAGTGAAGGATAAAACCAAGAGTAGATGTTCAGAGATATTTATTGTTTAAACACTCAGTCTAACAGGACACACCTGGGTAACAAGAAACACCTGTCAGTCACATGTTCCAACATTTTCGCTCGCCTACACATTGGGTGGTCTGATTTAAAAGGTGCTATGTTCTATGTCGTTAAACACATCTACACATAAATTCCAGGAAAGTTTGGATCTCAAACCCAAATATATATATACACACACACATACACACACACACACACACACATACACACACACACACACACACAAAACTATTGGAACGACAAGGTCCATTCATCTTTTCCTGGTATTTATATGTATATAACCGAACTAGACATCCTTATTTTGTTATTTTGAACAGCAGTTTGTAATACAGTATAACACTGTGTGACTAAAGGCAATTCTCACTGGCACACAGAGGTTGGAACTGGCTCCATGAGCCATCAGGTCTGCAGATGTGTTCACCAGCTCCCAGCAGCAGGTAAGCGGATGGACACTGTACTGTGCAGATAGTGCTGTTGCCTCTATAACAGCTCACAATTCCACCACCAGGCACCGAGAGGCTCTTACACAACATGTCTACTGGAACAAGATCATTCCGTTTTAGTTTGAAGGTAAGGTACATATCATAACGATCAAAACAACTTTCAAGTTGAAAACGAAATATGTAAATTTGTGTTATTTCATGTGAAAAGTTTGTCCCATACTGTATGTTTTATCTTGATATTTGAAGTAGTACCTGTGCAGGTTGGGGTGTTGTGTGTCCATTGTCCACTGTGATCACACAGGGTTGTGTGTGAACCTCTCAGCTCGAAGCCCTCGTCACAGCTGAACACACATGTAGAGTTGTAGCTGTTGGTAGGATGACTGCAGTTCATTCTCCCATTACTAGGCACAGTAGCAATCGAGGGGCATTGAACAGCTGTAATAAAAGAAATAAATTCTATATATTAGAAAATTCATATCTATAACGTATTGTAAATATAATGTAGCTGTTCTAAATAGTGTTATAACGTATACACTGAATATAAAAAAAAAAAAAAAATCTTCATTACCTTTCATACACTTGGGACCAGTGAATCCTGGATTACACTTGCATGTGTAGTTGCTGATGTTCTCCACACACTGGGCATGGTTGCTACATGACCTCTCGAAACATGATGCTACACACACACACACACACACACACACACACACACACACACAAAAATAAAGAGTTTTTTTCTGGAGAAGAACTCTGCCATTGAACTATTTAAACACCATACAGCCACCTTTCCTTTGAGCCGCTTCACGAAGCTGGAGCAGGTTCGAAATCGTTATAGTATGTGGGCTTCATAGCACTTACATATGTTACTATCATATACCCTGGTAGTTAGGAGTGAAATAGACACACATTGTGAATGAATATACATGAATATGAATATATATCCTTACCATTATAGCACAAGGCATGCTTCTGTTTGGTGCAATTTTCATCATTCCACTTTCCATTTGAATTCATGTTATTTATGTATATTTCCACACAGTCCTCATCTTGCTTTTTGTTATTCGGTTCATTATGATTCCAGGATCCATTACCCTCCAACATCTTTTCCGTCCCCTGCCAAGTCCAATTGCCCTCAGTCTTTCTGAGTCCAATCCAATAGTAGGGCTTTAGCTTTGGGAGATTATCTTTAAGGTAGTTGTTGTCTTCTTCATTTTGAATAAACATCAGGCTCTGGGCGTGAGTTTCACACCACGCTTTGGCTTCTATCCAGCTCATCGTCTTATTGGAATACTTGAAGGTCCAGCTCCTGACCAGCACTATTCATTCATGGCAAATGAACAAATTTCAGATAAGATTATGATGACTGAGTGTTTAGAAATAATGCACCACTACCAGTCAAAGGTTTGGACAGAGTATATTGAATATATATTTTTAAAATTCTCTTAAAGATATTTTGAAGCATTTTATTTTAGCAATAACAGATATTTTACTTAAATTAGTTTTAAAAGGAGTTTTCAACTTCAAATGAATCTGTCTCCCAAACAAATAGTTCGGATTTAGAATTTGTGAAGCGCTCGGTTAGATTCGGAAAAGAAAAGAAAAGATAAAAAAACAGCCCGAATGTGTTACAGTGGTAATGTCAATTATTCTAAAATAGTAAAAAGTAGTAAAAAAAAATGAAGAAAGGCGTGTCCAAACATTTGAGTGGTAATGTGAGTATGGGACATTTTCTAAATTTACCACATGACTTACCAGATGTTAAACTGAGGTACAGCAAAAGTTGTGTTTGTGCATATGGCCTCATGGTTAACGTCGTAGCTCCAGCCTAAATATCAGAATTATTCAGTATTTATTTATTTATTTATGGCATTTGGCAGATCCCCTTATCCAGAGCGACTTAAATATATCTCATTTATACAACTGAGCAGTTGATGGTTAAAGACCTTGCTCAAGGGCAAACAGTGGCAGCTTGGTGGTGCTGGGATTTGAACACATGAAGTCTTCTGGTCAGAAGTCCAATGCCTTAACCATTGAGCTACCACTGCCACTAACTTCAGTTTGCATTATAGTACACACTAATAATATTTTTTGTTTGGCATTTGACCACATGAATAATATCCATTAGAAGTGTTTAAAAAAATACAGTTGCACAAAATGAAAAAAATACATACCATGATATACTCAACTGCTTCCTGAACCACTCTCCCAGTAGTCTCAGTTTATTCAGGCTGTTTGCTCGATCAGACGTCCTTCTTACTGCACACGCTGTCTCCCTCTCTCTGACCGCAGTCAGCTTTCAGTCAGGGTCTTTCTCAGGTAGGCTGGCAGCTAGTGTTAAATGGCAGGATATGACCACAATGTTTTCATTATGACCCCTTGACCTATGGGTAACCGCTGTTTTTTTGCAGGGGCGGGTCCTGTCTTTATATTTCATTTGAAACGTAACCCTGGTGCACACCGTAAGCAAGAAACGATTCATTCATTGCTAGTGATGTCAGACTTGATTAGATTTTTAGTAAATATATTCCCTGTGAATAGAATGTTTGGATTCTCTTTCGAGAGATTACAGGAATTGTTTGCTTCGTTAGTAATAAACAACATTAAACTCTTGGTAGATGAGTTAATAATGTTTTAAAATATACACGTCCCCCGAACCATGAAAAATTCTACTCTAACAGGTTGTTTCTATGAGACTATTTTGAATCACTCTGAAAGGCGAATTCAAGTAACGTACAGTGGAGTAGTAGTGTAGTGTTTATTCTGAACTGAAATCATTCACACAGCCATCATACTGTCACTGGCCCAAAAAGAATAATACACCTACAACATAAATTCAGTGTACAAGGGGTCACAACCTTTCTCTCCACCTCAGCCACAGTCGCAGGAAAAAAGCTAAGTCAGATTGGCCTGGTTATCAAAACACAGTCAATCAATGTGTTTATCGCAGTGTTGGACTCGATGAAATGCATGAGGGGAAACTGGACAATAAAGTAACTTTGACCAAAATCAGATTGTGATCATTTGTACCTCCTGTAGTTTCCCTCTCTTTTCTTTTTTTTCCTTCTTCCTATTTCGAATGCATTTTGTGGTTCTGAGTACGTAAAAGCTTTTGTCATTGCGTCTTTCAGTAGGAATGAAATTTTCAGAAAACAATGAAACAGTGCTACTGTGTGAGAATAAAAACCAAGCACTCTCACGGGGATTAGCGTTAGTGCGAAAGCGGACGGGGAATCGAAGGGACGTGTTTGTGTGTTGCTAGTGGTATGGTCAGAGAAACTATTTTTCAATATTGTACTTATTTCAATTTAATTGTAGTTATTTATTTATTTTTAGATATATATTTAATCTTACCAACTTTCTTAGAACGAGAATTTTGCCTCTTTCTTTATAAAAAAAAAAAAAAGAAGAAGACACAAACCACTATTATATTCATTAAGCTCATTAATGTTTATTGACAATTCACATTTTAATAGGATGAACCACATTTGCTTGGCTCCTTAATAAAGAAATGAGCTACAATAACCAAAACAACCACTTTAAATATTTTCACAAATATCAAGTAATAATAATAATAATAATAATAACGTGTATACAGTACATAATAACACATAGTTCTTGTTAAAATTCATAAATAGCACAAACAGCATAGAACAATATGCTCAATAAATCGCATAATCAATACTTCTATTGGAAATCGGACTATAATAAATTAAATAACTAATAATGTCCAGTAATGACCACTTGTTTAGCAGTTCTACAGAGGACTGAGGATCAACCTCAGGTCATTTAGCTAATTCCTGCTTGCACCTGGCACACAATGCACATCCTCTTTAAAGGACAAGAACGTTCTCTCTCACGCTCACTACTTCTGCATGAAGCTCCTTCATATGAGAATCACTCTTCGCTTGCTGAGGATGAAGACGGCCTAAAGACTGCTGTGAGGTTGGTGTGGATGGTACCACAGAGGTACTCTAAAGATGGCTGTGGATGGGTTTATAAAAAACATTCTGTGTTCAAGTCATTATTCAGTGGATAACCTCACTTGGGTTCTATAGACTTAACAATACTGAAATAAAATAAATGAATTAAAAAAAAAAAAAAACTCTGATGATCGTACTGAAGACCCAGTACACTTCGCAGTGTTTTGTCTCTATAGTACACAGTTGGAAGTGTAATGATTTATAATCGCACTATCCGGTGTCACCCAGATGAGGACAGGTTCCCTCTTGAGTCTGGTTCCTCTCAAGGTTCCTGCCTCAGGCTTGCTCGTTAGGGATCTAAATCTAAATCCATGATCAGATTTACATACAGCTGCTCTGTGACAACGTCCATTGTTAAAAGCACAATATAAATAAAATAAAATTGAACGACGAGTGCACTCGTTCCCTCTCCAGTGGAAATTGCTGTCCACGATGCATTGTTGATAGAGACCTGTGTGAAGAAAAAATAATAATAATAAAAAAGACTGTGAATCAGACTTAACAGAATCCAATTTAGTCTCGTATGAGCTTCAAGCAGTAAATAATTGAATAACTGAATAATCACAATAACACTAGGACAGTTTAGTTCTCTCTGTATTACTACTAATATAGAATAAAGATTAGAAACTCACCTAGATAGATATAGCTTGTAGGTATTTATGTCTAGATGAGACTGTCAGCACTACTTTTGTATACCTGATAAGGCACATCAATGACTGAGTTACTAGGGGAAAAAAATACACATAAGACAGGTCAGCCTCACAACCTAAACGGAACATCCGACACACACGAAGATAAACACTGTGTAATTATGTTGGAAAAGAACTCAAAACTCACCTGAGGTCAAAATTATTAGCTGTAATTAAATAAGGAAAAACATACATAAACATTAGTTTATTATAATATAACCTAACATATTTGATTTCATATTTGTATTTTAATATCAATGTAAAAAAATCATTCTAGAGAAAGATTAAGAGCAGGAATATTACAACAACAAAAAAAGAAAAAAAAGAAAGAAAAAAGCCATTAATATATGTAGTAAAGAAAAGTGGAGAGGGGTTAGGGTCATAGGGTAAAATAACAAATCCTTTCTTTTCACCTTTTAACTTTCGGAGTCTCTTCAGTATCCAGAAAACAAAAGCGATGCTGGAAAACGCAGTAGTGCCTCCTACACCCACTGTCAGGCCAGACACCAAAGATGGGCTGAAGGACACAGGATGAGCTGGTGGAAATGAAGATAATAAAAAGAACAGACGGAAATGAAGATACTAAAATAACTATGGGCTTCCTGGACTATATCTCACTACTGAACTATTTTATTATTCTTTTAAGGAAAATTCTGTTCTGGCGCAGATGTATTCAGTGTGTATAAAATATAAATAACACATCTATAAGGTTAACACGTTTCAGGTTTCACTGCAAGCCTGATTTTTTACCTTGGCACTCGGGCACCTCTCCAGTCCAGCTGCCATTAAGGCTGCACATCACTATATTGTGACCATGAAGCTGATAGCCACTGAGACAGCTGAAGGAACAGGAAGTGCTGAAGACAGCCTCCTCTGAAGAACAGTTGATGAGGCCATTGATTGGTTCCTGGAGGTATGGGCATCGCACTGCTGTGTAGAATAAAAATAAAGGAGGAAAAAAACTTCAACGCATGCAAGCTCTAATCTTTTGAATATGTTACATAAAAATACAACATTTGGCATTTTGACTGTTTTAGATTGGTTAGAGTATGGGGCCCAGCTTCAGTCCTGTTAGTTTCACATGATTCAACAGCACTTCATTACTGGGCTTTGGTGCTGGACCTCAGAAATGGAATTAAGGATCTTTGAGCTGGGTATTGTACCTGTGCAGTTGGGGACAGATGTGCTCCATTCTCCTGTCTCTGTACACTTTGTGCTTGATGCTCCATTCAGGATGAATCCTTCACCACACGTGAAGCTGCATATAGAGCCTAGACTGAGAGTCTGGTCTGTACAGGACACGTTGCCATCCTGTGGAGTCTGGAGAGCAGGGCACTGAACAGCTGCAGAAGGAAAATGAAGGTTCAAGTTTATGTACTGCTACAGATGCAAGATGGTGGAGATGATCCACTATGCTTTCAGGAATGAAGAGTCCTGTACCTGTGCAGCTGGGGACAGATGTGTTCCATTCTCCTGTCTCTGTACACTTTGTGCTTGATGCTCCATTCAGGATGAATCCTTCACCACACGTAAAGCTGCATATAGAGCCTAGACTGTGAGTCTGGTCCGTACAGGACACGTTGCCATCCTGTGGAGTCTGGAGAGCGGGGCACTGAACAGCTACAGATTAGAACACAAGTAGGATTCAGTTTGCTCCATTGTTTTTTAACCTACGTGAACATAAATGAACATAGACAATGAAACTTGTAAAGGACTAAGTCCTGCTTCTAACCTTTACAGGATGGTGTCTCCTGGCTCCACTGAGCAGTTTTGGTGCATGTGAGCTCCGACACGCCCAAAAGTTGAAACCCAACATTACAGCTGAACATGCACCTGCTCCCATAGCTATCACCAATGCAGCTCATTTTCCCATCCACTGGCTCCTCGAGCGTCGGACAGCGGACCGCTGTGAGGTACACACAGAAATGGTCATTCTGATGGACACACTCATGAAAGGCACTCTAGCCCAAAACAGCAGCGCCCTCTGAGTCAGCAATTTAAGTTCTGTTAACTGCACGTTGCCTGGTTTCACAGCTAAGCTGTAACTGTGTCAACTTCTTCAAAGATTTACATAGGGCAAGAACTGCATTGAACTTTTTAGCATAAGAAGTTTCAGCACTAGGTGTATGTTTGTGGCCTCTTCTTACCTTCACAGGTGGGCTGTGAGTCATTCCAGTGCCCAGAAGGATTACATGTCAGCCAGCTGGAGCTGGAGCCTGTTAGAGTATACCCTTCATCGCAGCTAAACACACAGGAGGACTGATAGCTGAAGTCTTGTAGCGGATGATTGCACTGTATGGTTCCATGAAGTGTCATATTCAGCTCGAAGCACTGGATTACTACAAAAACAAGGACAAAACAAAACAATACAAGTGACCTGGTTGTTTAATTTACATGTAAGTTTCTGTGGTTTTAAACTGGGGGCGGGTATTGAAGCTACTTACGTTCACAGGTTGGGGGTTTGTTGGACCATGCTTGCGTACCACCACACTGTGCCGTTTTTGCGCCAACTAACTGGTAGCCCTCGTCACAGGAATACTCGCATTCGGATTTGTATGAGAAATCTCCATTAGGGTGGCGGCACTGGACACCGCCATGTTCAGGATCAGAGATTTCCTTTGCTTCACATTTAACAACTGAAAATCAAAAAAGTCCATTTTTATAGTCTCGTTATTATTATTATATATTATTATCCATACACTATTACATAGTGGGAAGAAATAGAATAGAATGCCTCCAGGACCATAGCAAACATACAACACAAATGAGGGGCAGTAAAAACAGGACTATTAGTATGATAAGATTCCAGTGAGACAATTGAACAACCCTTTACTTCTAGATTCTAGGACCTAGATTCCTAGAAGTGCAAATAATTCAACAAGCAACATACAAATCTGTAGCTTTACTAAACTACAGTTTCTACATGGCGGTAGAAGCTCAGTGATCATAGTACTTGGTATATTTGGTACGTGGTAAGACATTTATGGCCTGAGTGTAACTGCTGCTCTAGTTGTTTATAAGCGCTGTAAACAGATAAATGAAACACTACAAGAAAGAACAATAAAAAATTGATCATACAGTACTACTCACCATGTTCACACTTGACTCCATAAAAGCCCTCAAAACAGTCACACCTGTGGCTGTTGATGGTCTCAACACACTCCCCATTATAACTACAGGAGTCTTTCTTACAGGACGCTGAAGGAGAGAGAGAAAAAAAGGTTTTCCATTTGTACACACAATATAGACCGAATCATTTTCTTAGAATGTAGATTTGCCAAAAGCACAAGATGGCGTCTTATCATTAGTGGGGCATTTTCAGATCACATACCAGTGTAACATAGTGCAGTCTTCCTCTTTTGGCAGGACTCATCGTTCCACTTGCCTTCGTCCTCGTCTCTCTTGATGTAGATTTCCACACAGTCCTCATTGTTGCGTCCGTTATTAGGCTCCCCTTTGGCCCAGTTCTCAGCCTCTGCTGTCAGATGCTTCCCGGTTCCAACCCAGGTCCAGGTACTGTTGATTTTGCGAATGCCGATCCAGTAGTATCCTTCCACCTTGGGGAGCATGTCGTTGAGGTATTCAATCTCACCATGGTTTTGAATGGCCACCATGTTTGTGTAGTGTTTCATGCACCAATCACGGGCTGTCGTCCAGTCCATGGTAGTGTTTGAGTAATAGTACGACCAGCCTTCGACTCCTGTCCGCCGATTCAGCACTGCGTTAGGAAGCAAAGACATTCAATTCGAAACTGTTTCTCTAATACATTTGGTGGCAGTGTTATATTCCTTTAAAAGGGCTGAATAGATTACTTACTTGAGAAGAGAAGGATGAAAACTGTTGAGATTGTGGACACGTGTGCGTTGTAGAAATACTGTAAAAGTGAAACAAGGCTTTAATGAAATGAACCTACTATTGGCGTTCGAATACTGACTCACAGGAGCCCATAGGAATCTCTACAAACGATGACGTCTTGGACAGTGAAAATATCTTGAATATAGTCAAACGTATCTAGTATTTCTTATTATAAGAATACAATAAACCAAATGTAAAATTAACAAACCTACAGTACTGTGCAAACTTTTTAGGCACCGTAATTTTTTTTTGTACAAACATTGTTATAGTTTTTTAATTTTATGACTTCATTATCTACACGTTTAGATTCCCAAACATTAGTTTTCTAGCACAAAATTAACTGTTACAGAAAAATGTTTGTACATCAGTAAAGATTCTGCAAGATGCTCAGTAAAACTTACAGCTCATTTCCTTATAAAACTGCACTAATTCTACCAGAGACTACTGTTTTTATTTATTTGTCACACCAACTACTGACTTTGTTTCATTTACTACTGTTTACTGCTCTTTACGGTATTTTTTTCTAAATGGAGAAACATTTCATTTCATTGTTTTGAAGGCATCCTTGTTCTACAGCATTTCTTTGCATGTGCCTAAAACTTTTGCACAGTACTGTATTTCTAGAGTTTTTTTTATAGTCTTTATAGATTTATAGTCTTGGTCTACTGGCAGATAAAATTTTGTGAATTTTAAGCATTTATTCCTAGAAAGAAACAACATCATCTGCCAACAGAACAAGAAAATCTAACGCTTGAAATGGTTAACGTACACCTAATAACAGGCTGAATAATATTAGATTTGATTTATAATAATCTCATCATAAGAAATGAAATATATGTGCCCGTATTCAAGATATTCAAGATAATGTCACTTGCTAATATATTAAAAAAAAATTCATTGTATTGACATTCAAACAGTCATTCACATGAGCCCATAGAAAACATTTATCATTTGTGAGATTACTATAGCAGCACAAGTGAGAAGAATTCCTTTACTTACCATTGTAAATGATTCTCTGGATGTTAATCCTTTGAGGTATAGTCACGTTACCAGGACAGTCTGAATGTCTTTATCAAACAGTTATCTGTTTCTGAGTTCAGAGCTGGTGCAAGTGTGACTTATATAGGTGGCTAACCCCTGCCTGGCCCGTGTCCCGGAAACTTGAGGCGACATGGATGAAAGTTTTGGAATTCCGCTTTCTGGAAATACCCTTCCCCTCACTTTCCTTATTTCCTCAATGGATTGGGAGAGGAAGCATGGTCAAGACGTTTTTCTGTCTGGGGAAATTCCTACTTCCAGAACAATGATTAGATATAGCCATGAATACACTTCTCAGCCAAATATTATTTCAGTCTCACTTTATTGTAATCCAGTGGATTCTGGTAAAAGTCCCCTCTGAAAGTCTGGAACAGCAAGGCAAATTCTTTTTATATTTACATATATATATATACTGAAGACATTTGAGTTTGAGATCAAAAGACAATAGACAATAGATCAGAATTTCAGCTTTCATTTCCTCATATTTACATGGATTTACATAGATGTGTTAAACAACTTGGCACCTTTTGTTGGAACCCATTAAACCCACCCATTTTGAATTTTTCAAGGTGTATGCTTGTGGCCTCTTTTCATCTTCACAGGTGGGATGTAAATCATTATAGTGCCCAGATGTGTTACACATCAGCCAGCTGGAGCCTGAACCTGTCAGTGTATACCCTTCCTCACAGCTAAACTTACAGAAGGACTGATGGAGGGCTGTTTTCTAGCAGATGCCAAAGCACCCATTTGTCAAGCGATCAAAAATATTGGAACATTGTGACTGATAGGCGTTTCTTGTTACCCAGGTGTGTCCTGTTAAACTGATTGTTTGAACAATTAATAACTCGGAATATCTACTCTTGGTTTGAGCCTTAGATTTCACCTGTGAAGACTGCATTTGTTGTTCAAAAGAATAAACCAACATGAAGATCAGAGAGCTGTCTATGAGAAACGTGAGCCATTTTGAAGCTGAGAAAATCAATCAGATTTGCACAATTTGCACAGATTTGCCGTTGCACAATCATTGGGTATAGTCAATACAACAATTTGGAATGTCCTGAAAAAGAATGAAACCACTGGTGGACTGACAACCAGACATGGAACGGGTCGACCAAGGATAACAACAGCTGCTGATGACAGAAACATTGTGAGAGCTGTGAAGTAAAACCCAAAAACAACAATCAGTGACATCACCAACAACCTCCACAGGGCAGGGTGAAGGTCTCACCATCCACCGTTTGAAGAAGACTTTGAGAACAGAAATATAGAGGCCATACCACCATACCACAAGATGCAAACCACTCATCAGCAGTAAGAATCAGAAAGTCAGACTGGAATTCACAAAGAAATACAGAGCTGATCCACAAAAGTTCTGGAACCAAGATAAACCTCTACCAAAGTGATGGAAAGTCCAAAGTGTGGAGAAAGAAAGGATCTGCTCATGATCCAAAACACACAAGCTCATCTGTGAAACATGGTGGAGGTAATGTCATGTCTTGGGCTTGCATGGCTGCTTCTGGAACATTCTCACTAATCTTTATTGATGATGGAACTCATGATGGGAGCAGCAGA
>JANDJT010000148.1:20281158-20292537 GCA_024331685.1 Stegophilus panzeri | reverse complement strand
CCTCCTGAAGAGGAGACTGAAGGGAGAAACCCCCCGAAACAAACAACTACTGAAAGAAGCTGCAGTAAAAACCTGGAAGAACATCACAGAAGAAGAAACCAACAGTTTGATGATGTTAGTGGGTCACCAGCTTAATGCAGTTATTGTAAGCAAGGGATATGTTGTTGTTCTTCTTCTTCTTTATTCAGTTGCTCCTGTTAGAGATATAGCATATTGTATAACTTCTGCATTATTGAGTCAGTAAAAAAAAAACATTTTATATTTCCAAATATTACTTTTTTTAAAACAAAAAATGAAATGTTACAGAAAAGAAAATTGTTTATATGAATAATTTTTACTCAGAGAGAAATCTTAATGAATCATGGGTCTTTCAGTTCATTCTCACTGGTGAGTCAACAACTGATATTTGCTTAATATTTGGACAGAAATAAAAACTGTTCACACTACTAGTGTTCTTTATTATTGGAATTTATTTCACTTAAAAAATAAAACATTTTTATTACAAGAATTTGTGTCAGTGACATCAACCCATTGACTTAGATGTATCAGATTCATAAAACGTCATGAATCACATTCGCTGCTTCAATCTGCTCTCTTTGTGTTCACTCTGCTGCTTTTCTTTTCCCCACTGCACATTTGTTTTTTCTTTCATCCAAACTGCTCAGTTTTTAGATTTTTTTAAATGTATTTTTCAGATATTTTGTGATTAAGTGTTCTGACCTGCACACGTCACTAGCACACTATATCTTATGTTTAGGCTATTCCCTGGAAGCCATTTATAATGCTGATAAGCCTTTGGAACTGATTCCAACTTATACATTTTCATTTCCATAACCCTTAATAAAACCATGACTCAAAATTGTGTAGCCTTTGGCAGCTGACAGTGACCTTCAGCAGTATCCTGTAAAGCTGTAAATAAGGTCATTACCGCTGACCCGGTTGGGAAGAAGTGATTGCTGAACTGGCTCCAGTGCGGTCGCATTCAGCTGGCAGATAGTATTCTTATTCCATGCAAATGATCACCATCTCTGAGCATATGTTTGTTCCATGGTTTTTTTTAGAAAGTTGAGACTGCTAGTCTTATTACAATGAACAAACCCACATTAGAATGCTAAAAGACTGAATAATCATGGTCTAGCATCATTTAAAAAATGTCACTTTGCTGCCTTCAGTGCCTGTGTATAGGAGGGGACGTTCTGTACTGTGTATACATAAATGCTATATGTGTCTATGCCAGGAAATAAGCAGGATGTGAGTAAGAGTATGATGAAACAAGCATACCAAGCATACATTTGTAACTGAGTACTAAACTAAACACACATTTCCTTTACTGCAGAATATTTTTTTAATTACAATGAGCCATTTGTACTTATATAAGTTAATAATTTATAAACCTATGCACAATCTCTGAAAAATTATTTATTAGTGGTACAGTGATACTGTAGCAAACACGGAGTCACAGACACGCTTGATCTTAATTGTCCGGGCTTTTTAGGAGGGTGCAAAGTTTATTTCAGTGAAGGATTTTTGGCCTACATCACCAGTTTTCTCAGTAGAGGATGGCCTTTTCCCCTCACACCTTTGTTTTAATTTGACCCTAGGTGTACCATGTTTTCACAGACTCATGTTAGTTTCCTCTTAAAGAGGAAAAAAATATGTTTTCCTTTACAGAAATTCAACAACAGAGAATTACCGTGAAGTGGAGCTTTCCATGAACACACATCCAGTTAAATGTACAGCAAAGCCTAAAGTAAAAAATAAGATAATATAATATAATGATATGATATGCCATTGGTTGGATATATAGAAAGAATTAAAACTATGTCTGAGAAACATTTGCTTTAAGCGTCATCATTTATCTCACAAAAACACTGTTGGTTCAGAGTTCTTGTATGGATTCACTTCAGCCTCTTCTTGCTGAGAAAAACAACTTTTAAACGTTTATTTGTTTTTGTTTTTTAAATATGATCGAGGCCATGGTTTGGAGTCACACTTTTGAAGCAGTGATCACAATCATAATAAATCATAAAACCTTAAAGCTTAAAGCTATCTAATTCTTGATAAACATTGGACTGGATAAGGATAAGTGTATTTTGACACACAACACAACACAGAACACGGAAAGACGACGTGTGCAAAAAGACGTGGATCTCATGTACAGGTCAACCCATTAACATCTTTAATTGCACATTCAGACACAAACTTAGTGCAGTTATAGGTGCAGGTAATGCAAATAGTTAACGTTTATTTTTTGGTTTTTTTTTTTTTTTTTACAGTTTAAGGTCTTTTAAGATCATTCGTATATTATTAATAATAGGTATGGCAAGAAATAGCCAGAGTGTCAGGTACTGATAAGCTTCCAGACTGGGAAAGTCCTCAGTGGAAAGTTTGGAGAGGAAACTGATGAAATGAGAGTGAGTGAGAGAGAGACTGCACAATATTCCACAAGAATGGTAAAGAGATCAGCAGTCCAGCATGTGTAATCTCCAAGGATAATTACCCATCAACAACATAGCTCTAGATGTTATGGAGTTTAAAATGATCCTTTGTTACTCCTCAAAAACAAATTGGATGGAAAATTAAGAATGGGCTTCAGTCAAGAACTTTTAAATCAGTGGTACACCAACTCTGTTCTTGGAGATCTACCTTCCTGAAGACTTTAGCTCCAACCATAATCGTGCCCACCAGACCATCTAGTCATTGCCTTAAGAAGTTCTTGATCAGGTGTGTTAGATTTTGGTTGGAAGAAGCTTGGGGTCCACTGCTTTAAATGAAAAAGAGAAAACACATTGCAAAAAAAAAAGAGAAATTTCGAGAAAGTAAATTAAAAAAGCCTTGTTTCTGGGTAATGAGTTTTATTTTTGTGTAAAAAGATAAATAATCTTGTCAATCATGTTTTACATTAGAAAAGTAATCTCATTTCCTAAGATCTTCCAGCAAATATTAAGCTACATTTAACCAGTAACAAGCTACAATCATGGTTTGCAGAATATAATATTATATCAGAGGAACACAATTGTTTTGCTCATTTTAAGACTAAGACCGCTTGCACAACTTAAATTTTGAAGCCCCTGTGTGTTGTAGTTATGCTGAAATCCACACTGAACTCCATTACCCATCAGCCCCAGAATTTTCCCCTGTTTCAATTACAATGCTAAAAATAAATGCTTCTGGTGCCTTAATTTCAGACAAAGTCACTTATTTTTATTGTACTGTTTGAAGAAATTGTGTCTTATTGTAAGCTTTTTTTTGTTGTTGTTGCTAATTACTCATCTTAAATTAAGGGATAAATTCTTAGTCGGCTCAACCAAGAGACCAAAATATTCATTTTAAGTACGTCTATCTTGAATAACTGAGTTTTGATTGTTTGTAATAAGCATGATTTGCTTAAATTTTGGCATTTCTGTCTAGTTGTAATATCCAATAGTATTTTTTACTGACTATATTTATGCTTTTTTCAGGAAATCTTACCAAGTCAGTTTTGCTTACCCTATTGGCAGATTTTTTTTTTTTTTTGCTTGATTTTAGTACACTTTAACCAGCTTGTTTCATGCAGTGCATGCATAATTGAAAAGCCAAAGACAAACTTCATCTGTGATTATTACAGTTTCATATAATGTCACCTAATGTGATTTTAGATATGTTTTATTTGTAGCTTGCTAGGTGACAAAAAAAAATGTTGCTTAGGTGTGTGCTTAATATGTCTGTTCCTACTCAGGTCACATTGTCATTTTATATGGATGAGTATTAAGGCATTGTCAGACCTGTAGATTTGTGCTTTGTTCAGAAATGTGGACTTAAATTGTTGCATTTTCTCCTTGGCTTGGTTCGCGTTCACAAAACAAGATTTCAAAGCGTACCAGAATGTGTTCATGCAAGTCACGTGTGAGTAAAATGTCCTCTCATTGTTCCAGGGTTCCATACCATAGCGGCCATCCCATCCAGATAAACAGACAACAGCTCTGCAAGCTTATTATGGCCTTCTTTCTAGCTGTAGTTATTATAATTAATCTAATTTATATGTTCCTCAGAGACGAATAAAGCCCATCTCCTTGAGACGCTCACTAAACACTTTGTAAACCTCTGTGTGTTTTTGAATGTTGTTCAGAAATATGTTCATCAGACCAAATTTCAATGAGGCATTTTACCTTGTCTTTGGTCCAAGTTAAACTGCGATTCATGTTGCGAGCTATTAACAAAACAAACACGCTTTTTACGTAACGCTGTTCCCATCATGCATTGCTATACAGGTCGGTTCGTTGGGTTTGATTGCTTTCTCACCACAAGCTAACCGCTCCAGAGTTTGCTCGCAACCGGGCCGATCGTCTTGGTGCGGATCCGAGCGCGATTGCCGTGTTCGTACATATATATGTCTAAACGAACCGAACCAAGGGAGAAAACGCACCAGGTTCCGAAACAAACGCTACAAACAAGCCAGGTGTGAATACAACCTGTATTTTACCCCATCCAAGACTGCCTCCCCAATAAAGCCATTGGGGCTAACCTGGCCTCCCCACCCGGGTACTCCGGTTTCCTCCCCCAGTCCAAAATCATGCGATGTATGTTGATCGGCCCTGTGATGGGTTGGCACCCGGTCCAGGGTGTCCCCCGCCTTGGGCCTCGAGTTCCCTGGGATAGGCTCCAGGCTCCCTGCAACCCTGTGTAGGACAAGTGGTACAGAAAATGGATGGATGGATGGATGAAAGGATCGATAAATAAAATTGCGCATGTATACAATAAAATTGACGTCATGGTATACGGTGTACATACAGCCAATATGATCGTTTTTCTGAATGCGATCTAAATATCGTTTTCAAAACCGTCTTCTTTGTTTTGGTTATTTTAAAACTATTTGTTGCACTGTTTAGATCAATTGGAAAATATCAGAACATTTTCATGTTGATAGTCTTAATCCAGACTACATGGGAGGACGAACAGTATCAGTATACCATAAAACTTTAAAATGTCTGCCACAGAGCTGCCAAGTGCAGTAAGTCCCGCCTCCTCTTCATTTTCATTGGTTCCTCTGACCAACCAATCAAAATACTTCTTAGCCTTATACGAGGTTTGAGCCCGAAATAGCCAGCAGGTTCACCACAGAGATGGCTGACTGTTTGAGTAAAGTCCCAGACGTGGAGATCGACCCGGAAGGGAAATTTAAATACATTTTAGTGAGAGTGAAGCTTAAAGGTGGAACTGACCACAAAGACATAGTGAGAGGCACAAAGAGTGCTGAGTACCACAGTAAGTTCAGGAGACGAGTATAAACCGGAAGTGCCCGTGTCGGTTTGCTGTTACGTGACCGCGAGGGACGCAAATTAATCCTCACTTTTGTAGATCGTTCTCTTTCCACAGCGAGTACTCTTAGTTATCATTTAAATGAACTGCAAACTGGAAAGTGTACATCCGGTCAGGGATCCACTGGCGTAAAGTCGGCTTTACGTTGGACCTTCGATTTTCGCAAATTAAGGGATCGTGTGTAAAGTTACATACGACATTTACACGTATACACGTTTCTAACTTCAACAGCATTTGAAGGGACTGACTTACAGTCACAAAACCAACCGTAAAGTGTATTGTAGTTGTCAGGTATGATGCACATCTTTTAGATTTGGTATTTAGAAACGTGTATACCAATGTCTTATGTAACTTTAGAGACGGTCCCTTAATTTGCGAATCTCGAACGTCAGGCCAACTTTATACATGTCAGGTATCCTACAGGAGCTGGAGGTCACGTGACGCGCACAACCACGCTTTACTAGCCTAACTAGCTAGTATCCGTCAATTAACTAACCTAGCTTGCTATGTAGCTTACATTACATATACTCTTATGAGTAATAAAGACTGGTCAGAGTATAGAGAAAGTAGGGTAAAAGACTTCAAACTCCAAAACCACTGAAACATCCAAGAAATCAGTCCCAAAAACGTTTTTTGGTTTTTTTGTTTGTTTTTTTTAAAAGAAAAGAAACTAACAAAATCCTCCAGAGCAAGGCAGCAGTACATCTCCGCAAACGGATCAGTCTCAACCAACTAACCAGTGCCACTTTATGCTGCCTAGCATGCACACACGCTGGCCTGTGCTTTCTTTCTTTTTTTTTACATTTGTGCCACAAATGTTGTTTTATTTATACGTGTGTGTTCAGAAGGTTGAATATTTGACTAGTATTTAAACAATGCATTGTGAAATGTGAATAGTAAACTGACCATCCCTGGTAGATAATATGCCACTATGTGTTTATTTTAGCGTCCCTTTCTTTTTAAGCATGCAGTTTAGTGTGTAGTATACCATGTGGAAGATGGTCTGTGAGCGTGTCCTGACTAGGCTGGGGACGACGGTATCGGGGATGGTCGATAGATTCCAACTATCGCCATGGCTTTCAGGACAGACGATTGAAATATCTGTTGGTGTATATAATAATATATATGATAATACATAAAGTGTGCTGTGGCGTGTAATATGCATTTCGTTTTCTCCTTAATAACCTGTCTGACGTTTTATATCCGTCTTAACGACTAAACATTAGCAATCACAGTGACAGCCGACTCATAACCAGCTTCGGGGGTGTGTATATATGTGTGTGTGTGTGTGTGTGTGTGTGTGTGTGTGTGAGTATATCTAATGTAAACGTGATGTAAGTGCAATACCATGACATAACTTGTACATGATGTGTATGTCTAGCCACGCCCCCTTCTTTCCCCACCTCAAAGCCAAAGGTGATACTATTGTCAATCGGACAATGGCGTGTCGCACACAATCTCACAAGCGTAGTACTGACTTGGCATTCACAGCTCAGCACAACCCACCAAATCTGTGAGCTCTTGTTATGAGTTTTGTTAGCTAGTGTGTGTTTCCTCAGAAATGTGCATGAGGGTCTTGGGAACCATTAGTGGGCACATCTGTTAAATTGACATTGACCTTACAGGCTTGCAAATCCTTTTTATCATGTTGACTTCATAGAGAAATACGCAACGCATGCTTTTTTTTTCCCCCACGGTAAATGGCAGTGATACTGTCCAGGCCATACTGATGCAATATTGATTTCAGTATATTGTTATTGCCACCAGCTATGCATTGTAGCCAGATGAGGACGGGTTCCCTTCTGAGTCTGGTTCCTCTCAAGGTTTCTTCCTCATATCATCTTAGGGAGTTTTTCCTCACCACCGTTGCCATCGGCTTGCTCATTACGGATTAATCCACACATTTAAAATCTGTATCCTGTGTTTATATGTTTCTGTAAAGCTGCTTTGAGACAATGTCCATTGTAAAAAACGCTATACAAATAAAATTGAACTGAATTGAATTGTAGCATATGTTGATCCATTTTAAACTAAACTAACTGGGCAGTTCACTCATTATTACAGTGGGTTCAGAAAGTATTCAGACGCATTTCAGACGTTTTTTGAACACTTTGTTGTTTATAAATTGAATCTAAAATGGATTTCATTTGCACACAACAACCCACAATGACGAAGCAAAAAAGGTGTTAGTTGTCATTTTTGCAAGTTTATTAAAAATCAAAAACTGAAGTCTCTTTTAGATAAGCACTCTGACCCTTGGGTAAGGCATTCTGAATTTAGCTCAGGTGCATCCAGTTTGCTGTGATTATCTGCAGATGTCTCTAGAACCTGACTGGAGTCCAGGAGGGTGAAGCATGGTGGCGGCGGCATCAGGCTAGCAAGCTTCCCAGCAGCACGGATGGGGAGACTGGTCAGAATTGAGGAAAGGATCAATGCAGGCAAATACAGAGCGGTCCTTGAAGAAAGCATGCTTCAGAGCACATGACCTCAGACTGGGATGAAGGTTCACCTTTCAGCACACCCCAGTGGATACAGCCAAGACAACGCTGGAGTGGCTTCAAGACTTTGACAAGTTTCTGAATGTCCTTGAGAGGACCAACCAAAGCCCAGGCTTGAACTCCAGAGAACGTCTGTGGAAAAAATCTGAAGATTTTCACAGAAGCTCCCCATATCCCCAGGATCTGCCTGGAAGCATGGTAGAAACTGTCCATATCTAGGTGTGGAAAGCTGGTAGAGACTTGAAGACTCAAAGCTGCCAAAGGAGCTTCTACAAACTACTGAATAAACCCTACGGTCTGAATACTTATCTAAATGAGAGATTTCAGTTTTTGATTTAGGATACATTTGCAAAACTTGTTCTCGCTTTGTCGTTATGGGTTTATTGTGTGTAGATTAATTACCACAAAGCTAATTTAATCCATTTTAAAATGAAATATTTTTGCACCTGTTTTCTATGCACCGAAATATTTTGCACGTGACCTCATATCTCTCATTTTAGATCATATCTTTGAAAAGTTGAGCCCTGCGATGGACACACTAGGTCTGGAGTGTACCTGCCTCGGTGGTGGAAAGATAGAGCATGACAGCAACAAGAAGACATTAAGAGTGTTTGGAGAGTCCACGGTAATTGTACATTATCTCATTAGTTAAAAAAAAAAAAAAAAAGGTTTCTGAGCTAAAAAGCTTTCCCTTGTAATGTGTTCTCACGTGTAGCCTGTACATGTTTTTAGGGCTATGGAAAGGCTGACCATGCCGTCACAGTGGGAAAGCTGAAAGCTGTCTTCAAAGACTACGAGATCACAATGGAATAAATAAATAAAATCTGCTTTTCCCCTCAGTCCTCTGAGATTTTAACAATGTGAGATGAAGTTCATAAAGGAAGTGAGTGTGTGATGTGTACTGTGATAAACACATCCTGGCTCCATCACAGAATGTGTCTGTCTGCTATGAGGCTAGAAATAGTACAGATGACACACCATGCTTTTGGCTCACTTCAGTACAGAAATCAATTAATACATGCTTTCACCCTACAAGTACTCATCACATAGACTACACGAACGGCTCCTTTAATCAAGCACAAATTAGGCAGAAGCCTACAAGTTCCTCTTCCTCTCATCTTCCTGCTTCGTGTGCCAGCACTTATGGGAACAATAGAAAAGATTCTGAAGGTGCCAAACATGAACGTTAACAGATCTTATCAGCTTTATATTCATATCGACAGTGTGTTGTATTCCCGTAACAAGACTTTTAGTAACCCAACTTATTAACCCGAATTAACAAGTCAAAGATACTGTTTTAGATCATGTTGTCACACCCAATTATAAGACATCAGGGAATGCACTGAACCTTATTTGCATACAGGTACTGTGAAAAAGTTTATATATATAAAATAAATAAAATATATAAGCCCAATTTAATCTCTAATTTTTAGTAGGGCCGATCTTCATCTTTTGTAACACAGAGGAAGAAACTCCTTCTTTAGGCAAGCCTCCTTACAAGAACCTCATATTGATTGTTCTCGTAAGTGCAGTGATAATCACAGGAAGCCTTTAATGTTCCAGCAGAAACCACAGGAAGCTGATATTTATGGAGGTGTGTTTGCATTCACATGCTTGCTCACCTACGGGAATCTTAAGGGATCTTCCCTATTCAACAGAAGCTTAATTGCAAAAACATGAAGATAAAAATTGGGGTTAACGTGAGAGCTCTAAAGGAATAAAGTGCCGCTGCATTGTTCTCTTTAGGTCGAGATGAATTTCCACTGGCACTACTGTCAGTGCGAGCTGTCAGACGGCACTGTGGTTAATGCTGGAAACTGTTAACCATAGTGAAAATAGATCAGAATGTAAAAAAGTAAACTCAGCATATCATTACAAAGTAGATCTTGTATGCCAATGAAGATTTATGCAACGCTACACTACTTCAGAGCTATGAACTATACATTTTACATGGAAAGTTAGACATGAAACAGTCTGGGTATTGTTTTGGGAAAACCTTAGCATTTTATTTATATCTGCATTTTGGACATCATAATCATTTAGGAAGTACTCGTATGCTGGTGAAGTGGACTCGTCTCAACAGGTAGCCTATTGAATGGTGTCATCAGGTATCTGGGTCTGTATTAGAATAATACAAGGAACATTTTTTGACCGTTCTAAACCCACAGTGTATGTGTAGCAGCCTGGGAATCCCTTCACATAATGAAATTTTGATATTTTCTTCTATACATAGATCTGTGAAATATATATCGTTTCCTGAATTGAAGTGACTTTGTCTGTGGCATTGTTGTGGCCAGATGGTCTGGTTTGATTATTTCAGTAACTGCTGATCTCCTTGGATTCTGATGCTACATTGAACACAGGCTCACTGAAACTGGACAGTTGTAGATTGGAAAAAGGTCAGGTGATGTTTTTCCTAATCTCTACTGTCCCCACAGCCTGTGCCCACTGAAGCCTCAGATTGCTGTTCTTGGCTGACAGGAACCCGATATGGTCTTTTGCTGCGCATTCTAAGACGGTTTTCTCCTCACCGTGGCTGTGGAGTGGAGTTCCTGTAGACTCCCTGTCGACTCGAACCAGTCTGGACATTCTTTTCTGACTTCTCTCATCAACAAGGCGTTCCACCTGCAAAATTGCTGCTCACTGTATGTTTTTTCTTTATTGCACCACCCTGTGTAAATTCTAGAGACTGTTGTGTGTGAAAATTCCACGAGATCAGTAGTTTCTGAAATACTCAAACCAGCCCATCTGGTATCAACAACCACACCACGACCAGTCATAAAGATCACATTTTTCTCCATTCTGATGTTTGATATGAACATTAACTGAAGGTTTTGACCTGCATCTGCATGTGCTTTTTATGCATTGTGCTGCTGCCACATGATTGGCTGATTAGATAACTACATGAATGAGCAGGTGTACAGGTGTTCCTAATAAAGTGGACAGTGATTGTGTGCCATGAATCTATATAATCTTGAAGTTGTAGGAAAAATCCATATACAATCCCCTCCGGAACTCTTGGAACGGCAAGGCCAATTCATTAGTTTTTGCTGTAGACTGAATACATTTGGTTTTGAGATCAAAAGATGAATATGAGAATTTCAGCTTTCATTTCCTGGTATTTATATGTAGATTTGTTAAAGGACATAGAACATAGCACATTTTGTATCAGACCACCCAATTTGTAGGTGAGCAAAATGATTGGAACATGTGGCTGACAGGTGTTTCTTGTTACCCAGGTTAGATTGATTGTTTAAACAATAAATAGCTCTTAAAATCTACTCTTGGTTTTATCATTCAGTTTCACCTGTGAAGACTGCATTTGTTGTTAAAAAAAGATAAACCAACATGAAGATCAGAGAGCTGTCTTTGGGAGAAAAGCAAGCCATTTTGAAGCTGAGAAAAGAGTGAAAATCAATCAGAGACGTTGCACAAACACTGGGTATAGTCAATACAACAATTTGGAATGTGCTGAAAAAGAAAGAAACCACTGGTGTACTAAAATGCAGACATGGAACGGGTCGACCAAGGATAACAACATCTGATGACAGAAACATTGTGAGAGCTGTGAAGTAAAACCCAA
>JANDJT010000148.1:20228230-20248230 GCA_024331685.1 Stegophilus panzeri | reverse complement strand
ATCAGCCACGTGTTAGGGGGTAGATGACTTGGCCTTCTCAAGTATAAACCCAACATCTGTATCAGTCGCCTGAAGATCTAGACGAATCACAGAAAACACACATACTGAGAGATGTACATCTCATTTCCTCTGGCTTGTCACTGAATCCTGACTCCATACTGTAGACGTATGATATCCAGGTCATGTGACTGATCAGCACTCGGACGAACGTGGTTCAGTTATGATATACTGGACGTGAGGTCTCCGTGTCTCTACTGAAACACTTGTTGAGATGGATTGTGCTAGCAGAGACGAATATTTATGCTGTTCATTGTCCCGTCATGTTTCCTGCACTCCTCCCTCTAGATGTTTTAAGCGGTACCAAGCCCTCTCCTTATGACACTGCGGAGCTTTTGGACCCGGTTGCAGACCACGTGGCACCTCTCCCTTCCCTGCCTGATTTTGTAACAGTGCCAAGTGAGGCCATAAATATGTCTTCATAGCTTTAAAACAAAGTATGTTTCCTTCCATTAATTTAACTCTTACAGTGTTATTCCTTTCAGGTACGATTGGTTCTCCTGTGCCTGACGAAGACCGTGAAGAACCTCAGGATAAATTTGAACCTGAGCAACTTTCTCCTAACAATTTTCCTCCAGCCTCAACTAGGCAGGCTGTCACACAACAAACTTCAGAACAGATTCCGGCTACGACAAGTCCAGCAGACAGCACCACTGCACCTGCACAGACTGACCTGAACACAGAAACAACCACTCCACCTACCACAGAGCCCAAAAGCACCGCTGCAGATGATAATCCTGAAATACCTGCTTCTAAACCAACTGCTAGAAATCCTCAGTCTCTCTCTGAACTGGAGCAACTTTCTTATAATGCCTCAGTTCCCAATGTTCCTCCAGAGATGGCCTCAACTATACCAGATTCCACACTAACATCTCAGAGCACCTCAGAGCCCAAACCCACGCCTTCAGCCACTGCTCAGGCCAATAATCCAGACCTTAAGCCTTTTAATCCTGTCCAATCCGAAGACAAACAGGACCTAAAGGTAAACCTTGAAGATCAGACAGAGACTCAGTTGGAACCCAGTGAAAACACAACCTCGGGAGGAGTGGAGATCCAGACAACACTCTCAACAGACAAGCCTACCACTGCCAAAATAACAACAGTAGCACAAAATGAAAACTGGGAAATAAAGGGCATTCTTTCTACGAAGGATTCTCCAACTTACCCTGCCTTAACAGAAAGCACCCCTGCTTGTGCGACGGTTAGCCCTTCTCCAATTAAACTGCAAGAAAATCCCGCGAAACCAAAAGACACTAACAACAATCTTCAGGACCTTCAGGATTATCAGGCAGGTAAGGCGTTTCTTAAGAACCACATACACGATGTGCATTTTGTGATATGCCTGGAACATGTAAAATGAAGAAAGTATTAGGAGGCTCTTTCTGAGGAACATGATACATCATTAAAATTTTTTAAAAACGAGTACCATGAAACAATTTACTGTGGTGCATATATCGTATTTGTCTTCAGATTTACGTTCCTTGTCACAGATGCCAACAGCGACACTAATCTCTGCAGCGGGCGTCCGGTTAACGGCTTGACTACGCTTAGGAACGGCACCATCGTGGTTTTTCGAGGTCAGTTCTAAATGCCCAGTCTTTATTTCCAGCAAAGTTTAGAATTATCAAAATGGTATAACGGAGGTCTTTAGCCACCTTCTGAAAACACCGTTTTAAAACAATGCCCAATAATTTATGGGTGATGTACAGCATTAAGCTCAACGGCGTAGTGGGTAGCACTGCTGCCTCACAGCTCCCGGCTTCCTGGTTAGACCCTGAGCTCACGTTACTCCCCGTGTCTGCATGGGGTTCCTCGATGTTCTCCGTTTCTTCTAAATCTCCCAGAAGCATGCCATTAAACGCTCTACTGCTACTATAAAGTGAAGGAGTGTGTGAGTGTGTATGTGCATTGTGGCCTGCAATGAGCCAGCATCCCATACAGGGCGTATCCTCGCCCCTTATGCCCAGTTTTCCTGGTGTGGGCTCCACAGTGACCCTGACCAGGATGAAGCAGTTGCTGAAGATGAATGAATGCATTTCATCATCACTCTTCAAACAGAGAAGATTTATTCACAAAAATAACACTTGCAATGAATTGTGACAGCTGAAGTACTATATAATGTATGCTTCCCTCCACTACTGTATTACTAGGACACTACTTTTGGATGCTGGACTCCAGAAGAAACGCTGGGCTTGCTCAATCAATCACAGACTTCTGGGGAATACCTTCTCCCATCGACACGGTCTTCACACGCTGTAACTGCTACGGCAAGACCTACATATTCAGGGTAATGTTGCTAATAACTGTTAAAGTGCTGATAATCATGTCAAATCATACACATCATAAATAATAATTCAAAGATTTATTACGTTACGTGTGCATCCCATAGGGGGATAAATACTGGAGGTATGAGAATGACGTTATGGACGGCGCCTTCCCCAGACCCATCAGTGAGGGCTTTGGACTCAGGGGTCACGTTGTCGCTGCTTTATCCATGCCTCAGTACAGAAGCAGGAGAGAGTCCGTGTTATTCTTTAAAAGAGGTTCAAACGTCTGACTTTTAACTCAATCAGTGTTCTGCTTAACTTCAAAAAATATACACAGACACACACACACACACACACACACACTTCTCCCAATACTAAGAATATTTGTAACAATAACTGTGGCATTTTGTTCATTTCTGGGCAGTGTAGTTTTGAAATAATTGCAGGCTCTGGTAAGATTTGCTTTATAAAGCAGATCCATGTTTGCAGCAAAGTGATGTGGCGTTCCAAACTTCTGGTGTTGCCCTGTCTGTAGGTGGACTGGCTCAGAGATACACCTACCTCAACACACCTGAGTGCGGCAAGTCAGCTGCAGTCACAGTAAAGAAGAGATTCAGAAAGGAAGCAGGTAACAACCTTAAGGAAGGAATTGTATAAGACACTCTATGGCTTGCCAGTCGATGAAGTAATCCTTTTCTACAGGAATACACATCTCACCCTGACACACACACACACAAAATACTGTTAGAACAGAACATTATTCCAGAAAGACCTCACACTCTGATGGGAAGGATGACTCGAACCTTGAATTTATGCCTACTAAAATACACAAGCTGAACGACTCCACAGCAGATTTGTGATGTTCTCTCTCTCAGTCCCCAAGCTAGGTCAAGAGATCGTCATTAGCAGGACCTGGGTAGGCTTTCCACCCACAGTGACGTCAGCGGTGTCCGTACGCGCTACAGGAGGGGACGGATACAAATACTACGCCTTCTCCCCGAGTGAGTACACTTACTCCCCCCGCACTCCCCCCCCAACGCGTAACAATTCCAGTTAAGCTACAGAGGTTCTAATACAGAGGAAAACTACATTTGTAGAACAAGGGTCATGGAACATTGGACACAAGAGCCTCAATTGCTCCAACCTTGTGTGAATCATGTCTGGGGTCTCCGACACGGCTGGGTCGGGGAGGAAAGCGGGCAGCTTCTTTAAACCCTCACCGACTAGACACCAATGAAGAGGTGTGAGGTCATGAGGTCATAAACGTAAACACGCCAAGGGCACGCATTAGCTCCTCCCAAAATGTGTTCATCACTACAAACATGTTTTAAACCAAACCTGGCTATTCTATACAGCTTAATAGGATTTTTATTTCAAGTTTCACTACAGAATTTCTAAATAAATATTTTTTTTTAAATGGCATGACTAAGCATTGTACATTCAGATATATTTTATCACTGTTTATAGAAATCTTGCATTATTTTTCTTTTCCAGCCAAATACTACAGTTTAAAGATGGAAGGCGACACTCCGGTCATTCTCACACCGAGGGCTGGACCACAACAGCAAAAATCAGCCAAAAGTTGGTTCAGGTGTCCAGAGACGAGTAAGGTGTAGAACATACTCTTACCAATCCTACAGCCACACACACTGATGCTTTCACACTTGTCTCCCCCCCCCACACACACACACACTTGTGTCCCCCCCCCACAAACACACACACTTGTGTTCCCCCCCTTCTTAAATGTAATAATGTGGGAAGCAGGAGTTTTTAAAGAGGCAGTGCAGCATTATTATTATTATTATTATTATTATTATTATTATGCATGAGTGGGACACTTCTGAAGTTCAAGTGCATTATCTCCTGACCAATCAGGTCACAGGTTGGGTGGAAAAAGAAAAACACAAAGTTTGCCAGTGAATATGCCAGTGAAGGATATTTATGACATGCTGGATAGAAAATATTCCAACGTTACAATACAACTGGACTATTTTTGGATCATTTATTGGTAAACAGCTCGACGTTCCACTTTAATTGTGCCAGCGTACGGCCAAATCACAAACAGCTCCTCTTGTCCCGTAACAGAAGCTACAACGAGCTCCTTCTCCTTAATACAGATCAGAAAGCTGAAGCCAGATGATTACGCTTACAGGACATGTCTAATGAGTCTCTCAGATCAGAACAGTTTTCTGTCCCTCATGTTCCGTGCCAAGTGTGAAAGCAAAACACACACACACACACACACACCAAAGAATCATTTAGTACCAAAAAATCCTTTATTGTATCTGCATAAAATAAAGCAATGCTTCAATGGAACGAAACATAAAACACGTAGTAGCTTCTGGTCCTTCATTCATTCATCTTGCAAAGCGCCTTCGCATTCCCATAACTCCTGATCCATCTGCAGTGAGAAACAGGATGAAGCCCTTCCAGATGTGCGGTTTACATGATGTACACTAGATGCTTTTTAATCTGTGTGTCAAATTATTTCTAATAAAATTGCACCAACGTTCATTTTGGCCTATTCTTGTGGTTATGGATGCCTCTGTGTGTGTGTGTGTGTGTGTGTGTGTGTGTACACACACATCACAATATATAAATTCATCGTACCTCTCTTAACAAATCCTCTGGTGGCCCGTCCTCGAGTCCACTGCCTGCCCGATCCAGTCCTGACGCTGGCTGGCCGAGTGCTGCTTGTGTCTGAGAACGAATGAATGAATGAAAAGTAAAAAGGGGGAGGAGTCACTGGTCTGGAGCGCTGGACATCTCATTGAAAACCACTTACTCACCGTGAACGTGGGTATTAGTCATTAAAGGTATTGTATTCAGGTGGGATGAATAGCAGTGATTTAGGAGCCTAAAGCTCGGGCTGAGATGAACTGGTGTGTGTGTGTGTGTGTACCTGCGGAGCTGGATGAGGGCTCCTGGCTGGTAGAGGGGAGACTGGCCTCATCTGAAGGCTGAGCTGGCTCTTCAGCCTCAGTCTGAGAAGAAGACTCCAGCGCTACCTCTGTACTGCTTCTAAAAGCACACAGTTTACACTCACTTCACCTTGAGCCAACATCTGTACTCCTCTACTGAACACAGCACGACCCCAAAGCACCTCGAAGCGGCTTGATAAGCACTAGTAATACACAGCTACGTAATATAAACTCGACTCTACAACCACAGAGAGAGGCACGACACGAGAGAACGTCTTACCATAAGCTGTAGTTTAATGACAACTACGCTGTGTGATCCTGCGCTGACCAAAACTCTGAAACGCTCAAACTCTACGCTCAAATCGGAAGTGCGCTTTACTACTTGTAGTCCGTATCTCGGCAAAGGACGCGTGTAGTCAAGTAAAAACAAAGCACGGGTGTCTGAAATGTACAAGCTCACCGATCTTCCCCTGCCTCGAGCAGGACGTCTCGCTCTTCAGCTGCGCCGGGCCCGGTCACGACGCACACGTTCGGTGTGGACGTGCTTACTGTTGGCACAGACTGGGAGGCGTGTTCGGGCAGCTCTGAGGGGTGTGTCTCCGAGAACGCAGACACTGCTCGGGACAGGAGGAAACGTACAGAATCAAAAAATGAAGAGCTAGAAATCAACATCATCATCACAGCTGGATGACACCACGTGTGTGTTGCTGGAGCACGTACCCGGAGCAGCCACCTGAAGAGGGGTGGTGGGTACACTACGTCCCCCTGGCGGGTCCTCATGAGTGGGCAGGAACAGGGGAATGTCGTACATGCCGAGCCCTACACACACACACACACACACACACACACACACACACACACACACACACACACACACCTCTCCATGACTGCTACATGGCCTGATTATATTCTGATTATTTTTCTGTAATCTGGTCCAAGTTAATGGCAGAACAGGGGACAAGAATAAGGCGGACAAAACGGCTTTTTCAGGTACTTTATTTTTTTAAAATAAAAGGTGTGCTTTATAGCGAGCTGGAAAGGACGATTCAGCAGGTACACACTACCTCCTTGCGAGGCCAGCTGGTCCAGATCTGCGTTGGAAGAGCTGGTCTGTGGGACGTCGTCCGAGAGGATGAAGCCAAAACGCAACACGCCTGCTACCTGGGGAGAACTTGCACAAACACAGCGGGAAATGGTCAATTCTTCTAAAGTTCTAGATTAGACCAGACCGGTCCGATTGTTAACACTGGCACTCACTGGAGAGCTTCACTGAAGCAGTCAGTATGATGGGAGACAGCCAGCGTGGGGGCGCTGGGGACCGTGCGGTCGTCCTCCTCGTAGAAGTGCTGCTGTGGCTGGGAGGAACAAAGAGCAGAGGGGAAATTTTTTTAAATGACAGCGGCGAAGACGAGAAACCCGAAATCTGAAAGGCGACACGTCACAAACGCAGATTACTCACGGTGCACCCGGACGACCCCGAAGTCAGCTGCAGTCCTCGTCCGACCGGCTGCCGTCGCGCAGGGATGCGCTGAGAAAAACAAACAAACGTTCAAGCTGAAGGACAGGTTCATGGAGGAAAAAAAGATTTTTTGAAAGATTTTTTTGAAAAATTAATGACGACAAATGAAATATGCATTAAAAATAATAATACAAAGACCTGTAAATACCTGGACTTGAGAGGGCGGAGCTAGCTCCTGTATAGGTGGAGCCAGAATGCTGAGTCGAGGAGGGAGTGATTGCTGCAGTCTCCGTGGGGACGGTGGAGGACGGGGTGCGGAGCTGGTGATTGGTTCAGGGGAGAACGCTTCTAACGAGCCGGATACTGGATCAACATTTACAGATGTAACATCAGGTCAGAAAAAGAGGATAAGGACGAGCAAGAGCATCAGGTGCGAGTGGAGAACAGTGTAAAAGCGGGTGTCTTACAGGTGGCAGGACTAGCCGCGCACAGGGCGGAGTCTGTCACGCCGAGACTTTCCTCTGTTTCAGTACCAGGATCTGTGGGATCAGGACCCTGAGGGAAACGGGACAGACACATACAAAGCAAGGGTGTCAATGCTGAGAGAAACTACCATTAGGAAATCATCTCTTAACGCAGTTTTATCTCTCACACGAACACGTGACTAACATTAAACAGCGATGAAGAGCAAACTCACGGAGAAATCAAAAGCTTACCCGGGGAAAACACTACATGTCCAGTGTGTGTTTTTACCTCCGTATTGTCACCCTCATAGGCCTCGGAGGGATCACCATTGCCACTCCCCTCATTACTGTCCTCTCCTTCCACCTCGATTCCTCCCTCGTCATCATCCTCGTCGTCCTCCTCCTCCTCCTCTTCCTCATAATCCTGAGATGTGAAAACAAAGACACGTCAAGCTATGGCCATTCACGAAGAACAGCTGTGAGCTCCGACAGAAGCAAATGACTTCCCCATCTAGAATGTTTAAATATCACCATCATCATCATCATCATCTTCACTCTGAAAAGCAAACGTTCAGCACAGGTAACGATACTGTCGTTATATTTACCTGCTCCTCTTCGTCGGTCTCCTCCTCCTGCTCTTCCTCACTATCGGAGTCGCTGACGATGACGATGACGGGTTCCTCAGACTCCTGGGAGAGGAGAAATTCCACAGGTACAGACTGAGATGCCCCAGACTCCTCATCTACCTCTTCCAGGCTGGGATAGTTTTCCAGCTCCTACAAATAAATACTGCAGATGTTCTCCGTTCCACCAATAACAAATAATAATAATAATCCCTTGTTAGAACACCCATACTTACCTCAACAGCATCAACAGCTTCCTGGCTCCCTCCTGGTACAACACTCTCAGCTTCAGCGCTGTCCTCAGTGAGCATCTCAATCTAAAAGCAAACATTTAAAATGTTATGAAAGCACCGATCTCGATAGCTCTGGCACGTGGGACCGGTTTGTGTGTTTTAGATTGAAGCCTCACCTCCACTCTCTGCATGCGGAGCTTCTTGGAGATGGGAGGCTCAGTGGGCTCCTCCTGAGGCTCCAGGTCCACTGTAATGTTCTCCAACTCCTCCTCTCTAGGACGCTTAGTTAAGGTGCTGCCAGGTGTGGCCGAGACTGCAGAGGAAACACCGTGTTACTGTACGTGCTGAATTCCAGCAGCGGTAATGGAAGCATGAATCTGATATCATTAACACAGTAGCACAACCTCTAACACAGCGTGTGTTCGAACAGCTCAGGGACATTAGTTCAGTTTACATTTAGATTCAGTTCATTAGTTCACGACTTTAAGATCACCTGTTCCGAACACAGCCGTGGACGTGGAGGGCCTCTCCATCTGGGACGTGCTGGGTGTAGCCTCCATCATCACGCTGGCAGAGGAGGGCTCCTGACTCGCGGGTTCGGCGGGCGGTACGCTCTGCTGCTGTGTGGGCTGGACGAACGCAGTGGTCTGGCTCTGCTGGACACCGAGCACAGGCTGAGCCAGAGTGGTCTGAACGTTCGGGCTGGTGGAGCGCACAGACCCGGTGGTACTTCCAAACACGGGCACGTGCTCCATAGGAGCCTCTGATGACAGCGCTGGAGAAAAGCGGCAGGTGATCAGAAAATAAAATGGCTGATTTTTTAATTATTACTGCTTCCCTTAAAGCAACAGATAATCGCAGAACGGAGAAGGCCTGAGAAAAGCCTTTACTAGTAGCATGTTGTTAGAGTGGAAGATCTCCAGAAGGAGGGTTAGACACACTGTGTAATCTCAACACCAATACCTACCTTCCTGGTTCTCCTGCTGGGTGGTGGGCATCACTGTGGCAGTAGGCGTGGCTGTGGGCTGTGCAGCAGGGGTGATCATCGGTTTTATACTGGCCCTCGGCGTGGGCTTGTTCGCTGTAACGGCTTGGGGCTTGCTGGGCGTCGCCACCAGGGGAGTGGGCTTTATATTAGCTGTGGGGGGCTCGGACGAGCTTGCACTGAGGAAACAGTATGAGCAAACATCGCCGAATTAATCATGTTAATTCACACACACATTTTACTCGTTAACAGCAATGAAAGGAGCATGGCTGCTAGTCTGTCAAGCATAACACACCTGCCCCTTTCAGCCACTGGTGTGGATTTTAGAGAAATCTGCCTCTGTTCTGTAGTCCTCTGTTGCTCCTGAGTCTGGAAACACAACACACTGATCAGCACTTAACATTGTTGAGGGGGGGGGGGTTTCTGAAGGTTTCTGAAGTTCACCTTGCTGGGGCCTTGCTCCACTGGCTCATCTCTCTGCTCTACATGTCTCTCCTGCTGCTCGCGCAGGTCTCGTAGCTCCCTCAGCTCCTTCTCCTGCCGGCTAAGGCGGCCCTCGTACTGCGAGCGCAGCGCGTTGATGCGCACCTCCAGCTCCTCACGCTGCTGCTTCAGCTCTTCGTTCTCCTTCGCCAACTGACCCTTGACATCTGCACAGGGAAGGAGGAACGGGTCACGACGCGTGCACTCTATCAGTACTCGACAGGCACCAGTTAGATTTATTATTATTAAAGACATTAAAGAAAAAGCCTTGAAGTTCTCACCCGTAAGGTGGTTGATTTTCTGCTTGGCCCCGACGAACGCCTTCCTGGTCCGGTCCTCCTTCTCGGCCAGCTGCTGCCGGAGCCGGTCTTCCTGGGCCGACTTTTCCACCAGCTCTTGGCGCATGCGTGCTAGCTCGCCCTGCAGGTGGGACGCCTGGTCCTGTGCGGTGCGTGTTTCTGTCTCACGCTCCCCTATCGTCTGCACACAGACAACACTTTCAGTTCAGCACAGGGGTCACCAAATTAATCTCTTACTTTACTTTAAATTTGTCATTTGTATTTAGTTGTAATTACTAGCAACTAAACACACACAATATAAAAAAAAACAACATACATGAACGTTACAGTAGTAAACATGACTGAATTTACTAGTAGGAAACTATAGACTTACTTTGTTTAAGGTTTCTAGTTGGCTCTCCAGCTCCCGAGTCTTGGCCTCTGATTGGCTGAGGGAATCTCGGAGGCTCTGTAGCTCCTGAGCTGAGGCTTGTTGAGCCTCCTGGTCTTGGACTGGAGCAGAAGCAGCAGCCGCCACCATCTATACCCAAAATTTTTTTTAAAAAAAATAGATAATTACTTTTTTTTTTTAAAAAAAAGCATGATAGAATCTTAGCTGAACCATGCAAACGGAGCCCTTCATAGCTTCTTAGGATGGTTTGTACTAGGACTTATTCATCAACACTTACAGGTCATAACTAATCTACTGGGTCACACAATATGGACTCTTACAGAGTGGCCCAAAAATAAAATAAAATCATGCACACTTGCCTTGTCATGCTCAACTTTTAGCTCCTCATACTGTGTTTTGTAGCGGCGCCCAAGCTTCTTGACTTGCGTGATGGTCTTGACTTTCTCCTGAACGTCCAGGGTCTTGGCCTCTAGCTCTTTCTTCAGAACATCCCTGTCTGCTACCACCTTGCCGAGGTTGTCCCGCAGGTTCTGCACTTGAGACTGCAGCGTGCTGCAAGAAACACTACTCCTGCAGATGAAGCGGGGTGGGGTGGGGGGTGGGGGTAGTGTTAATTGTCACAGAAATAAAGTCAAATCAACGTCATTTCTGGTTCAGGGATGAATAATAAATAACTTTTGTTTTTTGTACCTGGTTGCCTCTGCCTTAAGCCGACTGGTCTCCTCACTGAGCTGCTGGATGCGTTTAAGGTGACCTTCTCTCTCAGAGTGCAGCCGCTTATATTCTTCTGGGTCCGTGTCCTTCTGCTGGGTCACCAGGAACTACACACACACACACACACACAAAAACCATTCTATTATACTATATAGCATATTATGTATGATTTTAAAGCATTATATTCATGACAGTCAGGTCTGTAAATCTTGGCACAGTGTATTGGAGCTGAAATGGAAATGAAATGAACACGATCTGAAAGTGCAGACGGACAGCTTCAATCTGAGGGAATTTCCATCACAATCGGGTAAAAGGTGTAGGAATTACAGCACTTTATACGCGTGATTAACTTCGGCTCGTTGTCCGTCTGCACTGTGACATGCTGTCTGGCCAGTCCTGAAGCGTTTGGCTGAACGTGAGCAGGTAATGTGGCCCTGGTACACGTCTGAATTCTTCCCGCCGCTTGCGTCGGCGGTCGCATCGTCAATAAATACAAGTGAACCAGTTCCACCGTCGCTCCCACACTATAACATGAGGTGGTACGCTTCAGACCATGAGCACTTCCTTTCCTTCTCCATGCTCTTTGGACTTTATATTGAGGGTTAACAGTAACGCATTCCAAATGCAAACGTCACACTTGAAATCAAATCTAGACCTTTTATCATCTGAGCAGACAACTGTCCAATTACTTTTGATCCCTTACAAAATAAAAACAAACCAAAAACACACAAGGGAGAGTACGTCCAATATTATACCTACATCTGTATTTATGTACCAGAAAGGAAACTTAAACCAGCAGCGGGTCGGGGTGCTGACCTGAGTGCGTGCTTTCCAGCGCTTGATTTCTTCTTCCAGAAGTTTTTTCTCAGCCTGCAGCATGCCGCTCTTCTCGCTCAGCTCGGCGTTGGACTCCTGCAAGGGCAAGGCGTCCGTCTGTAGCTTGCTCACCTGGGAAAGACGAGTACGAAACATGTACATTACCTTATGGTGCTGTATATCATACCTGACCAGTCATCACAAAACAACCAAGAACAGTCCAGAACAGCTCATAAGGGAAATTTGTACATCATAACCCCTAGTTATGTGGAAAAACATCAACAGCTCGGTTTTCTTTTACCCTGGCTCGAGCCTGCTGCAGCTCCTGCTCCAGTCTTTCCTTCTCATCTCGCAGCATCTTATTGGTCTCCACCAGCACGCTCATGGTCTCGGTCTTCTTCATCAGTTCATCGTGTTGGGACAAGGTCTTCGCGGTCACCTTCAAAAGGAGTAAAAGCTGCAAGTCAAACAGGTCTACAGAAGAGTGCGAAGCTTTAATGGTTCGTTTTGGTTCCGAGTCGCTGTACCTGCATCCTCTCTCTCTCAGCACTGAGGGAGTCCTGGACCTCCTTCAGCTCCCGCTCCAGGTGCTCCACTCGCAGCCTGTGCCTCAGGCTCTCTCCCTGAGCCGTCTCGAAACGCGACTCAGCGATCTCCTTCTCCCGACGAACAAACCTTCACGTGGCCATGCCGCAGGGGGTTAACAGAGTAAATGGAAACAAAAAGAAGAGATTCACAATTTTCAAGGTGAAAGAAGACAAAACGCAAGGCGAGTATATAAAAGGGAGACAGGTACTGGGCCAGTCAGAGTCAGTGAAATTAGAACCTGAGGATCTCGAGGAGCTGCTCCTGAGACTTCCCCTCCTCCGTGAGAGAAATGTTCAGCGAGCTATCGCCGGCCACCTGCTGCAGCTGGGTCGCCATCTTTCCGCTCATTGCCTGAATCTGCTCATGTAGGAGCTCGTTCTGCCTCTGCAAGTCTCGACAGCGCGACTCCATCTTAGTCTGGTCCTCCTGAGAGAGGGAAAGCACAGACCACCACAGCAGTTTTTAAAAGAAATAGCTAATAGAATGGTATTAGTAGTACGGTCCTATATACAGTATATATAAACTATGGCAGGTAACTAAACTTCCTGTGAGGATCGTACTGCTGGAACAACATACTCTGAGGATCTGCTCCTGCTCCTCCCAGGATACTCGGGCCTCGAGCAGCTGTGCGCTGACCGTTTGGAGCTTGTCTTCAAGCTGCTGGCGGAGATCCGAGGCATGTTGGGCCTGGGCTTTGGCTGCCTGCAGGGCCTCCACGTCGGCCGCGTGCAACAGCATCTCCTGCTCGTACTTGTCCTGGGCTTCGGCGGCGAGACGTGCCTGCTCTTGGCTATCCAGCATGGACTGCTGCACTTGAGCGACCGCCGTAGCTGCCTTCTGCAACGCTTCCTGGTGCTCGGCCTGCAGGCTGCTCAGGTTCCTCTGCAGCTCGCTCACCTGGAACCAGGAATGAATCTGAAATGACTAACGATCCTGTCCCACAGAACTATAGGTATGTCAATTATTTAAGTTATACATATAGCTATAGCAGCAGGAACTGCACCTGCTGCTCAGTGGCTGCCACGGCTTTCTGTTTCTCTTCCTGCATTTCATTTTTCTCCTTCTCAGCTTCTAGAAGCTTCTTTTCCCGTTGCTGAAGCTGCTCATGAGCCTCCAAAAGCTGGCTTTCAACTGATGTCCTCACTTGTTCGGTTACCTGAAAGAGGAACCGCAAATCAGCACTGATCACAGAAGCTTTCTTTAAAAAAAAAAAAAAGAAAAAAAAAAAAAGAGACAAATATGCAAAACACTGATGTGTATACCTCTTACAGAAATATGTCAGTTACTAAAAACGGAGTTTCATGTACCTGCCCTAAAACATTACAGCTGTGTGCAGATGTGATATGCCAGATTATAAACCAGTTACAGACCTGTTTCTCTTTCTCCAGGGCCTCCTCCAGGCTGAGGCACATGGCTCTGTACTGCTCCAGAGAGGCAGTGCTGCTTTCCAGTCTCGCAGCCAGATCCTCGCTTCTGCTCTGAGCCTCGTTCAGACGCGTCCGCAGTTCCTCTACATCCTCTACGCCACTCTGCGGCCCTGTGCCAGGCGTGGAGAGAGACGAAAGATGCATTTAAAAAATATATATTTAATTACTCAGTTATTTAAAGCCAAAAAGTCCAAAGTTCATGAATAAATGGTGGCAGCGTGTTACCCGTGAGGCCTGTGTGAGTGCTGGGTGAGGAAACCCTTCCCTCTCTGGTGTTCAGCTGCTGCTGCTGGAGACTGTTGAGCTCCTGCTGTGCAGAATTCAGCTGCTCTCTGGTCCTCTGGTGCAAGGCACACTGCACCTCCAGCTGCTTCTTAGCATCCAAAAGCTGCTTCTGTGAACCATAACCCACATTCCGTCATCATTAAACCTCCAAAAGAGGAGCGTCAAATTAGACAACACAACCGACTGAGACGGAACTTACATCGTGATTGCGCCCTAGCGTGTATCTCTGCTCCACCTCATGCTCCAGCTTCTTCTGCAGCTGGGAAATCTCTCGCTCCTGCTTCTCCACCTGCGCCGTGAGCCGCTGCCGAGTTTCTGACTCTGAACGCTCTAACGTGGCCTGAGAGAACACACACACACACACACACACACACACCTCAACACACAGCATCTGCGTCGGGTGTCAGTGGTAAGTCTGACGACGCCGAGGGCTTCGGTACCTGCATGGATTTCAGATTGGTGAGCAGGAGGTTCTGGTTCCTCTGCTGAGAGAGGATCGACTCCTTCTCCTGGCTCAGACTGGACTCCACCATCTTCAGCAGGTCTCTCTCCTTGCGCAGGCCCTCCGCTCTCGCCTGAAGTGGTCAAAACATCATGAGGACCAACTGCCACGCACAGTTTACTTTATTCTTCGTTATTACTCGAGCGAACGCATACTGGGAATGGCAAAAACAAGACGACAAAGATGACGAGAAAACGTACGGCCGCACAAACACACTTACTTCGACCATGGACAGTTTCTCATTAGCTGCACGCAAGTCTTGTGTGAGAGCGTGGACGGTCTGCTCGCTTTTCTGCCCAGAGGCAGCCTGCTTCTGAGCCTTCTCCCTTAGAGAGGCAATCTCCTTACGGTAACCTTCCACATTATCCTGCAGCATTTCATATCTGGCACGCACACACACAGCACTTTTCAACACGTCTGTAATAAAATACATTGTGGTGCAGTTTAATGTGGTTGGAGGCCGGAGCGCTCACCGTTTAGAGGCAAACTCCAGCTGAGTGGAAACCGTGGCGTTCTGGGATCTCAGCTCAGACACCTGCTCCTGCAGCTTCTCACACTGCTCGGTCAGAGCCTTTTCGCTTTCAGCCTTCTCTTTCTTATAAGCTCCGAACACCTCTTGGAGCTACACACACACACACACACACACACACATACCTTCGAAAGTTAATAAAGCTTGCCTAATTGAGTCTGTTATTTCAGAGTTACTGCAATGTGCATAAATAAACATCAGTATATCTAACCAGCTAATCCATACCATGCCTCGTCATATTTTGTACGGCAGTCACCTGACCTCTAGGGCGCACTCTGTATTAGCCGGTTCACATGGCCTCACCTGTTTCAGAGCAGCCTTGGCCTCCACCGTCTCCGTGGACTCGACTGCTGCGGCGGTGACGAGGCCGGTGGGTGTGGCTGCGGTGGGCGTGGCTGCAGGGGAGCGACGGGGGGTGGAGGTGAGGGAGAACTCCTCTAACGAAGTGCCTAGGGGTCCAATCATTACGTTAATGCAAAAATGGTCTGAATTCTAAAAAGGGAAGAAGTAGAAGTAGTTTGTGTGAAGCTGCGTTCACCTTGCTGAGGGAAGCTGACCCCTGTAGCCTGGGCAAGCAGGACACGGCACATGTCTCGCTGGCGCACGATGGATTCAACCTGCTGCATCTGGCGTGCACGCTGCTCTCGGAGCTGCTCCAGCTCGATCCGGGCCTTCTCCAAACTAATCTGTAGCTCTGTCTGTCTGCAAACGCACATACAACAGTGTCTTGGGTTCTTCACCGGATAGAGCTAAGAACGAAGAAACTCGAAGTAACCCTGCTCTCCTGAACCACCCCACCCCCGTACAAGAAGCAGTGAGCCGCTCACTTGGTGCTCTCAGCCTCCATCTCGCCTCTCTCCTGCGCGTCTCCGAGCTCACGCAGGGCCACCAGGAGGCGCTGGTTCTGCTGCTGTAGCTCCGCGACGCTGCGGAACGTGACCAGGTGCTGCGAGATTACCTCAGACGTACTGCTCACGTCTGCCGAGCTCACGTCTTCCTCGTCACGGACCACGTGGTTCCCACGCGCCTCCTCCAGCTCGATCAATAACACCCGAACCTGAGAACAGAACATACCCTCGGGTTTTAGTGCAGTAAAAAGGACATTCTGGCAGAGCTCCAAAAATACAAACAAATGAGAGATAAAAATATACGTGGACAACATGGTGCCATTTACTCCCATTTTGCAGCCTAATTTCGGTCGAATTGAACGCCGCCATCTTGATTGTGTTTGCATAGTAGGTCAAAACTGGAACCATAAAGACCTGTACCAAACAACCCGCCCCCAAGAAAAAGTCTCACCTGGTGAGCCATGTCACGCAGCTGCACTTCAAACCTCTGATTGTCTCTCTCCAGCTTGGAGGCGTGCTTGTTGGCTTCGTCGGCCTCCTTCTGCAGGCGCTGTACCTCCTGCCACACCGAGACACCGGATTACTCAACGCTAACTGAAGACTATTTGAAAAGTTAAACCAAAGTTGGTACATGTTGTAGATGAAGGTAGCTCCTGCTCCTAGCGCTTCTGTCTGGCAAGCACATACGACGTCACTAGAACAGCTGCATGATGCTAGTTCACGTCGGACACGTCTCATTCCTTACCTGCACAGCGTGCTCCAGCTTGGCAGACAGACTGGCCACGGATATCTGCGCACGCTCCAGCTCCTCCCTCTGCCTCTTCAGTATGGGCGCTTTAGCCTCCACCTCCTGCACAATGTCATCCAGGTACTTGTTCACACGTTTGTTCTCCACCTTCTCCAGCTGCAGCTGCTCCTGGGACTCTACGTACGCCGTGTAGATCTGCAGAGCAAGCACGTGGAAACACGTTTAACAGCAACGCACGCGCAGCCCTGCAAACCAGCACCACTCGATTTCCCATTGTCGGTCTGCCCTATTAAATACCAGCCCCTGGGTGAAGTACCTCGGTGAGCTTCATGCCCGGCCTGATCTTGGCGACAGCTGCCGCAGTGGGAGACATCGTGCTGAGCTGTTCGTCTGGGAGAACCGGTGCAGACGTGGTGCCGGCTGTCAAAACAAAGAATAAGCGACTTTACGTGTTTATTATTTAGGGGGAGGGAAGCCGCTGACTTCGCAGTGTTGCTGACCTCGGCGTGCGGTGTCCGACAGAAGATCATTGGCGTTGTCCAGCTCTTTCTCCAGGATGCTAACGCGCTCCATCAGCTCGGCCACGTCCTTCCGTTTGCGGCTCTCCGCCTCGGCCAGCTGCACCTCCATCGCTTTGTGAGCTGTCCACAAAACATTCCAGAACATGTTTAATAAACATAACGTGTGAACATCTGTACCGATTATTACTTACATTTCCCTCCTCCTCCATCTGCTCTGGGAGCAGAAAGAGCTTATTTATTTATTTAATAATAATTATTTTATTTTAGGTGTGGATTTTACTCGGAGCCAACTGAGTGAAAACGCTGATCTAAACAGTTCCTGATTTAAACATGTCCTTTTACTGTAGGAAAGACTGTCTGGAGCTGTAATGTCACTGCGTGTGCAGGTTAACGCTAGACTCAACACGCTTCTCTACACTCACCCTCTCCCGCCTCCTTCAGCAGCTTGTGCAGCTCTTCTACGGCCTGGCTCAGCTCTTCGCTCTTCGCCTCCGCATCCGCCGCTGCGCCCTGATTAATCAATCACCAACACGTCATTCAGGAGAACACAACACTCAACTCTTTATTTATACTCATCTAAAAAAGCAGAATACGGTGAGCGAGTTACCCTGTACAAGTTGGACAGCTTGATGTTAGCGTTAAGCTCGTTGCGGAACTTCTCTTCTGAGCCGGCTTGCTGTTCTTTGGCCTAGACGGAGACGAGGCGGGGTTAGTCAGAACGCTGCGGTAGCTGTCACGCGGGTGAAGTAAAGGAACGGTCGCTCACCTCTTTCAGTTTGCTGATCAAGTCCTCAGCTTGCTTCTGAAGGTTCTCGTTGGAGGATTTCAGACTGGTCAGCTGGTCCTGTACTCGGGTACACTGCACAGAGAACCGCACACGAGCTCGTTAGGGATTTAATACTACAGACTGATTCAGGATGTCAAAAAGCACTATATAACAGCTTGTTTCTCAGTACACTATTGCCCCGCCTCCCCTCCCCTCCCCTCCTTTATGTGCCTGGACTATTACTAATTTCTTTTTTTTTTTTTTTTTTTTAGATGTATAAACTGGTTTTACGAGAGTGTCACGGCCAAGGCAGTAACCCTTCTTATTCGCGGCTGCCAGACTTGAACCCCGCACCATTATACCTCGTCTTCTTTGTTGTTCAGGCTGCACTTGAGCTCTAGAATCTCGCTGCCTTTCTGCCGCGACAGAGAGAGAAGCTCCTCACTTTTAGTCTTCAGTTCCTCGCTCAGCCAGGTCACCTGGGCCTGGAGAAGATCCTTCTCCTGCTCCAGCCGTTTCTCTTTGTACTGCAGACACACGGTTAGCTGCGGTGGGCTTTTCCCTCACCGAATACTCAGCTGTTCACATTTAAGACATCAGACAGGAGCTAACGACACCATACAAGCGTAATGGGTATAGACAGCAAAGCTCTAGAATGCCACCTAGTGGTGGAGTTCTTTCCCAAAGCCTCCGTTCTTCTCAGGACGTACCTTGATTGAGACTTCCAACGCCTCCAGCTGGTCTACCTTCAACTGCAGCTGCATGTTTGTAGCGCTGACGTCTGCCAGCCTGTCCCCGAGCCGTTTCAAATCCTCTGCAGGAGAAAGAAATACATTCACAAGTTCTACACCATCTACAGTTTCACAGCACAGCTGGTGATTCCATAAACAGTGTCCCGTTTACCGCTCTCGCCCTCGACCTCCCGCGACATCCGTTCCAGCGTGCGCACCAGGTCTCGCTTCTCAGCCTCCAGCTCATCCTTTAACTTGGAGAGCTCCTTCTGCACAGCGACACAGAGCACACGCAAGTACACGTCTCATCCGAGGAGACACACCCATGGACTCCATACGTTTTAAGAATACGTGCTGTTATTATTACTATTATTATTATTATTATTATTATTATTATTTTACCTGCTCGGACTCCAGCTTGGCGTACGAGGATTCACGCTCCTTGGTTTTTTCACGCAGAGATTTCAGCTCTTCATCTATAAAACAGCAGGATCAGCACGAGGAATCTTCTTACAGTCCAGAAGTTATATTATACACAGGGCTGGGTGTTACACTGACCCGTGCGGTCAGGTAACCTAGTTACACGGTTAGTAACTGGGACACAATAAGGTGCCAGTGAACATATAGTGCCGGTGTGCGATACTGCTCCTGTTAGGACCAGGGGTGCGTTTTGTTTAACACGGCACAAAGATTTACAAGTGCTTACCAAGTGATGTGAAGTCTTCCTGCAGTTTCTGATAGTCTTTAGTTAAAGACAGACACTGATCCTGGCTCTCCGTGTACCGCTTGTCCAGGTCAGAATACTGTTGCTCTACATGGAAATAGAACAGAAAGTATTGTTCAGAAGCGTTCAGCAGCTCGGGCTGAAGCACTGCCTCGACCTTGACCCCGAGGCGCGACCCCGACTTGGATTATTACACACTCCAAACAGGCGGAAAGTGGTTTCGCCAGGGTCTAGACCCGAGGTTTTCATTTGTTACATAACTGTTTGTTCATCAGTTTTAGTCTTGGATTATGCGGAGCATCCGCCGTGCAAGTACCTGCGGATGAGCTGTTGCCATAGTGACAAGAACGCACTCGTTTATCAGCATGGCTCGAAGAGTAGTTCCAGTTGTAAGACGAACGATAGGTTTATACTGATGTGCTCGCTATAGAAACGAGTATTAGAACGAATTTTTGAAAGAGAATGAGAGCGAGACAGACAGAGAGAGAAAGTCAGAGAGAGAGAGAGAGAGTCAGAGAGAGAGAGAGAGAGAGTCAGAGAGAGAGAGAGAGAGAGAGTCAGAGAGAGAGAGAGAGAGAGAGTCAGACAGAGAGAGAGAGAGTCAGACAGAGAGAGAGAG
>JANDJT010000148.1:20178245-20189149 GCA_024331685.1 Stegophilus panzeri | reverse complement strand
GCCTTCTCTTCTCACACGCATCAATGAGACTTGGGAGTCCATGACCCTGTCTCCAGTTCACCGGTTCTCCTTCCTTGGAGCACTTTTGGTAGGTACTAACCCCTGCATACCGGGAAACCCCACAACACCTGCTGTTTTGGAGAAGCTCTGACCCAGTCGTCTAGACATCACAATCTGGGCCTTGTCAAAATCACTCGGGTCCTTACACTTGCCCATTTTTCCTGCTTCCAACACGTCAACTTCAAGAACTGACTGTTCACTTGCTGCCTAATAAATATATCCCACCTACTGACAATGTTATTCACATCAATAGTTTTAAAGTTATGGCTGATTGGTGTGTGTGTGTGTGTGTGTGTGTGTGTGTGTGATTAAGAACTACAATGTAATCTTCATTCTTCGTGGTGGAAATCTAATTTGACATAATTGTGTCTTGAAGGTCGAGCAGCAGTACTCCCACAAGTTCAAAGTGAAAGTTCTGCGGGCAGAAAATGTCACCAAAGGCACTCTGGGAGACTTGCGTGAGTAGTTCCGGAACATTTATTTAAATATATAATAAAATCTTCAGCATTCCCCAAATGTGGAGTTAAATACTTGAACACTGATGAAACAACATAGAGATGAATAGAATATGTAGAGTCTTTGTTTCTTGTTGCCTCATTGTGTGTGTGTGTGTGTGTGTGTGTGTGTGTGTGTGTGTGTGTAGTGGACACCCCGGACCCGTACGTGGAGCTTTTCATTCCCACAGCTCCCGAGAGCAGGAAGAGGACACGGCACATCAATAACGACATCAACCCTGTGTGGGACGAAAGCTTCGAGTTCATACTGGACCCAAACCAGGACAATGTTCTGGAGGTAGAACAGCTTTCAGACCCTTTTTCAACGTAACCCCTGACAGCAGTTCTACTAATTATATAATGCATTGTTTTCAGTTGACATTAATGGACGCTAATTACGTGGTGGACGAGACACTGGGTATGACGTCGTATTCCATTTCCAATCTCAAAGTGGGAGAGAAGGAACTGGTGCCATTTCTTATAGGAAAAGTAAGAACCTTCCCTTCTCCTTCCTTCTGCATAGTTAATATTAACAGTTAATGATCCGTGCCACGCTAACCGAGTGTCTTTGTGTCGTTCCAACAGACCACCAAAGTGTTCTTAGAGCTTAGTCTGGAAATTTGGTACGTATTCCACTGCTCACTCGGCCACGCTCCTTTATTTACTTATTACGACGTAGCGAACGGACCCGGCATCCCTTCTGTGTACAAAAACCCCCACAGTCTGGTATTTTAAAACTCTTCAGACGTCACGTATATATGATGATGGAAGTTGTCGGTATAAACGCTTGTCTCGCGTTAGTCTGGTGTCTTTGTGTCCTGTTTCCAGTTCTGCCATTGACCTGCGGTTCAGTCTTGCCCTGTGTGATGAGGAGAAGTTGTACAGGCAGCAGCGAAGAGAGAAGGTCACGCTGGGTATCAAGAAACTGCTGGACATGGAGAAGCCTCGATTCCTGCCCTCAAGCCCCCAGGAGGTACGTCACACAAAACCGATGTAAGACTATAGAAACGTGACTTAAATACTAAATCGTAAAAGGTGCGTGACGTGAACATGACACACGTTTAGCGCTTAAAATATATTTATCGATATCTGTATTTGGAAAGTGGAAAGTGGGCGTGGTCAAGACGTGATCTTTTTTGTTTGTTTGTTTTTTAACCCTCTATTCTGAACTCTTGAACTTGTACAAGTCACCACGTGAGTAAAGCTAGAGAACTATTTAAACTCCTCCTTTCAGAGAGCATACTCTGCTCCGATTGGTCAGATGTCGCAGTGTGTTGTGATCTATGTGGTCTACTGCTGTCGGCGTGTTTCAAAAAAGGAAACGCCCACTAGCGTAACGACGTTCAGCTCCGTCTGTCCACAAGCAGCCGATGAAGACCAGACAGAGGCGGTGGCTTTTTTGTTACAAACCTACATCGGTTTGTACAGGAAGTACGTCTGGAATTACTAACGACTCGTTTCCTGTTATTTCCTCCACATGAAGCTTCCCAGTGTTCCCCTCCCCTATACATTCAACCTATCACTTGCATTATTTATATTATATATTCATTTTTGCTTACTTCCAGGAAGTGTAACTTTACTAACCCTCTTTTAATCAATCAAAAATCTGACTGTCATGGATTATTAAACATGCTTAAAACTCCTAAAAGGGCAGTCTTTTTATTCTGGTGGTAAAACGACACACGGTTCAGCCTGTCCTTCGAATAAAGCACGGAAACGGACATGGCGGCGTTTAACAGAGTGAGGTTTCGCTATCATTTGGCAACTCTTGAATTAGATTCAAGAATTGAATTCGTGCTCGTGCCGGCGTAGCTTCGTCGTGGTTCTGATTTCCAGAAGTCAGATTACGCAAGTGATTATGTAACTTGGACACTAGAATGAAAAGTTCATCATGCCACACCAGTGTATTATAATGTCCTTATAATGTCTGTCTGGTTTATAAACGTTTTTGCTTACACTGACTGAATATTTGCCAATATTCTAATTAGCACCGAGTCACGTGGTGATGTAATACCATGGTGTGTCTGTGCAGGTCCCTGTCATCGCTGTGGTAGGATCAGGTGGCGGGTTCAGGGCGATGGTTGGCTTCTCAGGCGTCATGAAGGCCTTGTACGAGTCGGGAGTTCTGGACTGCTCAACATACATCGCTGGCCTCTCTGGCTCCACGTGGTACGTTCTACTCTACACTGGATGACATGTTCTTAGAGGAGAAATTTTTAAAAAATGGAAACTTCTAGCATGTTACCGTTTTTTTTAAGTGCTACTGTTGACATGAACGTTGCGTACTAAGACGGCGTAAACGCATCCATCCAGCGGTCCAGCTACTAAAGACGACGGACATGTCGTATCTGTGTGTTTTCCAGGTACATGTCTATGCTGTACTCTCACCCGGAGTTCCCTAAGAAAGGCCCGGAGCAGATTAATCAGGAGCTAATGAAGAGCGTGAGCAGCAACCCTCTCCGCCTGCTCCTGCCGCAGCACATCACCAACTACGTCCAGGCCCTGTGGACCAAAAAGTCTAACGGCCAGCCTGTCACCTTTACCGACATCTTTGGCATGCTTATCGGAGAAACGCTGATTCCCGCTGTACGTATTACTGCCGAAACGTGTTTATATAATCGCTCACGTGTAGATGCGTACAGGTGCGTGTCCTCGATTATACGAGAGCAGCTGATTTCTATACAGCAGGTTTAAAATGTACAATACCTTTTCAGCACCATTGAAGGATTGCTAAAGATGTACTGTGTATTATTGTATATATGTGTGTGTGTGTGTGTGTTGTTGTCTCGATCTGCAGAGGATGGACAGTAAGCTGAGTGAGATGCAGGAGAAAATTAACGACGCGCAGTCTCCTTTGCCGCTCTTTACCTGCCTGCACGTCAAACCGGACGTGTCTGAGCTCATGTTCGCAGGTAAGCTTGTCCGTGTATGAGGGTTATTGTTTGTATGCAAAACGCCTTTACCGTCAGGACGTCACGTGTGTAGATGGACGCAAATGTGCTGCTTTGCATATTTAAAAAACGTGCCCTTATATGCCAGTTATTTATACACATGCACATTTCTCAACAACATACCACAATACCACAATCTTTCCAATAGGCAGGTCACCGAAGAACACGTGAGAACATACGTGAGAACATACGTTACGTGCTGAAACGCAGGATTCAATTCCCTGAACGTTTCGGGTGTAACAGTTGTGACGGAACAAGTAGCGTTTCTGTATATAACACATTCCTGTGCTAAACCGCTAAAGACAGGACCAGTTACATTCCAGCTGCTTAATGAGTACTGCACGTGTATAGCGCTCGGATGTCGTACGCCAGCGCGTCATTACATTAATGAAAGCAGTCAATTAGCCAAGCCCATTATATTGCATCATCCTGATGCTAAAATAGTAATATGATTCACCAACCTCAGCCACGGCGTACTGCTGGAATCCACATGTACACTTTATGTTTGTTGCATGCAAAAAAATGTGCTAATCGTGGTGTGTTTTGATTGACAGATTGGGTGGAGTTCAGTCCTTATGAGATCGGCATGTCTAAATATGGCACGTTCATGACCCCTGACCTTTTCGGGAGCAAATTCTTCATGGGAACTGTTGTTAAGAAATATGAGGAGAATCCTCTGCACTTCCTGATGGGTAAGATAATACCTCTCTCAGGCAGTAAAAGTGAAGTTAAGGCATTAAGTTAGTTCGGTTTAGTTTGGTTTATTGATTTTATAAAGCACATTTAAAACAACAGATGTGGAACCGAAGCGCTGTACGAGAAATCTGAAGCAGAATTAAAACAAATACAAATTAAAAGAAGGAACAAGGAAAAATTTACACCCTCAATTAAAACATAAAGAATATAAATAGGTCTTCAAAGAGAATTTAAACACAGAAACAAGAAGAGGAAGACTATTCCAAAGCCTAGGAGCAGCCACTGAGAAAGCCCGATCACCTTTAGCCTTAAAACATCAATGAGGAACTGAGAGTAGTGAGACTGGATGATCGACGGGGTCTTGAAGCAGTGTACGGGGTGAGAAGATCACAAATATACTGCGGAGCAAGTCCATGCAAAACTGGATGTCATGTGGACAGTCAAACAAACCAGACCCACAGCAGGTCTTATTCTTCACAGGAAGATAAAGCTGAGCGTCATCGGCATAGAAATGATACGATAAATGACGTCTCTCAATGATATGTGACCTAGAGGAAGCATATATAGAGAAAAGAGAAGAGGACCCAAAATGGAACCCTGGGGAACACCATAGGACATTTGAGCACAGGATGAGAAACACTTCCCTACAGTACATTAACAGAATCTCTCCTTGAGATAAGAGGCAGACCACTCCAGCACGGGCCCCTGACCACCAAGTCTTTGCAAAAGGAGATCATGATGGTCTGTGTCAAATCAAGCAAGATTAAAATACAAGAGCGAGTACGATATCATTGGTGACCTTCGACAGAGCAGATTCAGTACTGTGAAGTTCCCTGAAAAATACTAAACGCACTCGGGTACGAAGAAATCCGAGAACTTTTTCCAAGACTTTTGAAATGAAAGACGATTGAGATGATGCTTTTTTTTTTTTTTTTTTACCAGCGTTTGTACTATAGCATGTTTAAAAGTGTCCGGCACCACCCCATCGACTAGAGATCTGTTAATAATCAAAGCAGGAAAAGCTTCTTTAAAAATACGTGAAAGGGCCGAAAGAGGACTTTATTTATATACTAGAAACGGTATCGTAAAGCCGTGAAGGAGATGTTCACGTGTCCTATAATAACGCTTGTTCTGCTGCGCGAGGTCTTCACGTGAATTCTATGAACAAAAATGCAGAACAAAAAAAAAAAAACAGTTTCACTGAGGCGTAGAGACAGAATGAGCGAGGGGAAAATCTGGACAATCACATTTCGTTTAAAACGCTGTTATTTAAATCATGTCTCCTGGTCCTCCTCCTTCTCTTTCCCTTCGACCGTTTCGTTCCACATGGCATTGCAAAAAAATGTATAAAAAAAAAACCATAACCGTTGGTTGTAAATTATTCCGTTGGTTGTACGTTATGTGATATTTTGCAATGTGTGTGTGTGTGTGTGTATTCTTTAGGGGTCTGGGGCAGTGCCTTCTCCATTCTTTTTAACAGGGTATTGGGGGTAAAGGACATTCCTGGGGGAAGCACCATGGAGGAGGAGCTGGGTATGTATGACATGTACTCCTCAAGTCCACTATCACGCTTCACGCAGCTATTTCCTCCATCTTAGCAGAACTTTCTTCAGGTACGACTCAACCTCTGATGAAAGGTTATTGTTAGCGTTCTCGACTAAATACGTTCAAGCCGTTCAAAGCGGCACTGGTTAGTTCGTGGAGAGGAGGAGATGTGAGATGAGATACGCTCCCTATCTGATTATTAGCATTTTGCTGAGATGAGGTTTCACCAGATATATAGGCTTGTGTGGTCAAAAAAAAAAAGAAAGAAAAAAGTCTTATTTCCTGTAATGGGTATTTCACGCTTTAGCAGAAGAGCAATGTGTGAAGTAAACCACAAGCTCCTTTATTTAACTCCTGAAAGTAAAACTAACACTTACTAACGCACTGTATGTATGACAGCATGTCTGAGTATACACTGGCGCTTGAAAGTTTGTGAACCCTTTCGAATGTTTTAGCCACCTAAAACATCATCAGATGGTTCCAGATGTGCAATATCGGATCGGATCGTTTTCCTCAATCAATAAATTCTAAGGCCAAGTTCTCTTTGTCTATTTTTAGGACTCGTGCGAAAATCCGACGGTGTGTGTTCGGTCATATTCATGCAGAAACATAGAACATTCGAAAGGGTTCACAAACTTTCAAGCGCCACTGTATACTTTTTGTATGTCATTTATTTTAAACCCAGTTCAAACATTCAATGTTGAAACATTCAGTGGTTAAGGCTCTGGGTTACTGATCAGAAGATCAGATGTTCAAGCCTGAGTGCTACCATTGTTGGGCCCTTGAGCAAGGCCTTTATCCTTCAACTGCTCCAGATGTATGAAGGAGATGCATGTAAGTCCGTCAGGAGCAAGGAGCTCTCGTCTGTAACAACACAAGACATATGACTAACCGTATGTATTTGTCCCACAGAACATATAAAACCTGAGCATATTGTTGGAGAAGACAGCCTGGACAATGATGAAGAGCCACACAAAGGTGAGAAACTACATTACCCAGAATGCACAGTCATAACGTCTCGTGTTAGAAACATGCCAAACTGTGGTTTGTTCTTTCACCACACTGCATATCAAAAGTATTATTATATTATCCCATGGCTTACGCTAGATGCAGTTTAAACGAGTATATCTGATTACTAGTTCGATTTACTATATGTCGAGCGAGTGTGAGCGATCCACTTAACGTTAACATGATTAAACGCTGACAGGAAGTTTACGTTAACCCAACTGACAGCAGTGGAGTAACGTAGCGAGATCCCGGGTGTTCGAACACTGAGCTCAGGTGAGTGGCAACATCGAGTTTAATTCCAGGGCAAAACGTTAAGTTGTGTTAACGGTAGCAGCCGAGTTCGTTCACATGGAACCGATGTACACGGTCAATTCAGTGCATTGTTTTTCTTCTTCTGTGCAGCTTCTAAACACTTCCTGTTTGTGTCTTGGCGATTGCTCTTTAGTCGGAACGCAGGACGACCGTCAGCAGGAACAGGCCAGCTGGATGCAGCGCATGGTCACGTCGCTGTTCAGCGACACCACGCTGTTTAACACGCGCGAAGGCAGGGCAGGAAAAGTGCACAACTTCATGCTGGGTCTCAACCTGAACACCAGCATCCCAATGACGCCCTTCAGCGACGTCCTGACCCAAAACTATCCCGAGGATGAAGTGGATGCTGTAACAGGTACAGAATATCGTGGTCTGAAAACACTAACGTTGTATACAATGGCGCTTGTGTGGTGTGGAAATGTACAAAAGTTCACTTCTCTCTCTCTCTCTTGATTGTGGAATGGCATTAGACCCCAATGAGTTTGACCGCATCTACGAGCCGCTAGACGTAAAGAGCAAGAAGATCCATATCGTGGACAGCGGCCTGACCTATAACCTGCCCTACCCTTTGATCCTGAGACCCCAGAGGGGTGTGGACATCATTATCTCCTTCGACTTCTCGGCCCGACCTGGCGACTCTAGTCCTCCGTTCAAGGTGATTATAAACATGTACAAACACGTGTAGTACACGCTTCACGTAACTCTGTAATACACTGACTGATGGTACGTTAGGATTTCCGTTAACGATCAAGCCGCACGTTCTGTCGCACACGTTTATATAATAATTCCAACGTGCATGAAATCATCACCAAACAAAAGGTTCTCTTTATTCTTCTTCTTCTTCTTCTTCATGGAAGTTACGTGTAGTATTATTGCTTGCTTTGTTTTTTGTTTTTTTTCTTCTCCCTTCACTTGATTTGTTGTAAGGGTGACTTGTGCATCACAACCGACGTGTTTTTCATGCCGTAGCGAATGTTTTAACAGGAGAGTACGTGACAAATCGAGTAAAATTGTGCTATTTAGTACGTGTCTCGAGCTGTCGTTGCCTCAAGTATGGCTGAAAACTCTCTTTTTTTTAATATGGGAGGGGCATACTGCCATGGCAACAAAACATATATATATATAACGATCTACTCATGATGCTATTGAGAATAATTATTATACTTTGAAGTGGTGCTGTTCTTTAGGAGCTTCTGTTGGCTGAGAAATGGGCACGTATGAACAAGCTTCCATTTCCCAGAATCGATCCCAAAGTGTTTGACCGGGAAGGGATGAAAGAGTGCTACATCTTTAAGCCGAGTAAGGGGAACAAGAACTGCCCCACCGTCATTCATTTCGTCTTGGTTAACCTAGACTTCAGAAAGTTCAAAGCCCCAGGTAAGTGTGTGTGTGTGTGTGTGTGTGTGTGTGTGAGTGTGAGTGTTTAACAATACTGAATACCATCAACACGTTATTAGACAAACTGTAATTGTAAATTTTTTAATAAATTCACTGTGAATTCACTCTTTTAACTCTTTTTTCCCCGCCTATTAATACGTGCTTTTGTACTTCGTGCTCTGAAGGAATTCCTCGAGAGACTGAAGCGGACAAAGAGTTTGCCGACTTTGACATCTTTGATGACCCGGAAACACCGTACTCCACCTTTAACTTCCAGTATTCCAACAAGGCCTTCACTCAGCTGCATGACCTCATGGAGTTCAACACGCTCAACAACATAGAGGTGAGGTGTTCAGAGCCTGCTAAACACCCTGTCACGTCCTGCTAAACACCCTGTCACGTCCTGCTAAACATCCTGTTACGTCCTGCTAAACACCCTGTCACGTCCTGCTAAACACCCTGTCACGTCCTACTAAACACCCTGTTACACACCCTGTTACGTCCTACTAAACATCCTGTAACGTCCTGCTAAACACCCTGTTACGTCCTACTAAACACCCTGTTACACACCCTGTTACGTCCTACTAAACATCCTGTTACGTCCTGCTAAACACCCTGTTACACACCCTGTTACGTCCTACTAAACACCCTGTTACGTCCTACTAAACACCCTGTAACATCTTGCTAAACACCCTGTTACGTCCTACTAAACATCCTGTAACGTCCTGCTAAACACCCTGTTACGTCCTACTAAACACCCTGTAACGTCCTGCTAAACATCCTGTAACATCTTGCTAAACACCCTGTTACGTCCTACTAAACATCCTGTAACGTCCTGCTAAACATCCTGTAACGTCCTGCTAAACACCCTGTTACGTCCTACTAAACACCCTGTTACGTCCTGCTAAACACCCTGTTACACACCCTGTAACGTCCTGCTAAACACCCTGTAACGTCCTGCTAAACATCCTGTAACATCTTGCTAAACACCCTGTTACGTCCTACTAAACACCCTGTAACGTCCTGCTAAACATCCTGTAGCGTCCTGCTAAACATCCTGTTACGTCCTACTAAACATCCTGTAACGTCCTGCTAAACATCCTGTTACGTCCTGCTAAACACCCTGTTACACACCCTGTTACGTCCTGCCAAAACACCCTGTTACGTCCTGCTAAACATCCTGTAACGTCCTGCTAAACACCCTGTAACGTCCTGCCAAACATCCTGTAACGTCCTGCTAAACACCCTGTTACACACCCTGTTACGTCCTGCTAAACACCCTGTTACGTCCTGCTAAACACCCTGTAATGTCCTGCTAAACATCCTGTAACGTCCTGCTAAACTCCCTGTTACACACCCTGTTACGTCCTGCTAAACATCCTGTTACGTCCTGCTAAACACCCTGTAACGTCCTGCTAAACATTCTGTAGCGTCCTGCTAAACACCCTGTAACATCCTGCTAAACACCCTGTTACGTCCTGCTAAACATCCTGTAGCGTCCTGCTAAACATCCTGTTACGTCTACTAAACACCCTGTTATGTCTTGCTAAACACCCTGTAACATCCTGCTAAACACCCTGTTACGTCCTGCTAAACACCCTGTTACATCCTGCTAAACATCCTGTTATATCCTACTAAACACCCTGTTATGTCCTGCTAAACACCCTGTTGCGTCCTGCTAAACACCCTGTTACGTCCTGTTAAACACGCTGTTACGTCCTACTAAACACCCTGTAACGTCCTGCTAAACACCCTGTTACATCCTGCTAAACATCCTGTTATATCCTACTAAACACCCTGTTATGTCCTGCTAAACACCCTGTTGCGTCCTGCTAAACACCCTGTTACGTCCTGTTAAACACGCTGTTACGTCCTACTAAACACCCTGTAACGTCCTGCTAAACACCCTGTAACGTCCTGCTAAACATCCTGTTACGTCCTGCTAAACACCCTGTTACGTCCTGCTAAACACCCTGTAACGTCCTGCTAAACATCCTGTAACGTCCTGCTAAACATCCTGTTACGTCCTGCTAAACACCCTGTAACGTCCTGCTAAACATCCTGTAACGTCCTGCTAAACATCCTGTTACGTCCTGCTAAACACCCTGTTACGTCCTGCTAAACATCCTGTTGCGTCCTACTAAACACCCTCTTATGTCCTGCTAAACACCCTGTTACGTCCTGCTAAACATCCTGTTACGTCCTACTAAACACCCTCTTATGTCCTGCTAAACACCCTGTAACGTCCTGCTAAACACCCTGTAACGTCCTGCTAAACACCCTGTTACGTCCTGCTAAACATCCTGTTGCGTCCTGCTAAACACCCTGTAACGTCCTGCTAAACATCCTGTTACGTCCTGCTAAACACCCTGTTACGTCCTGCTAAACACCCTGTAACGTCCTGCTAAACATCCTGTAACGTCCTGCTAAACATCCTGTTACGTCCTGCTAAACACCCTGT